>JAULKJ010000006.1:14116352-14127718 GCA_032355405.1 Rubia balearica
TTTGACCAATCTTGGTTACTTGGAGAATTAGAAGTTTCTTGGGTATTTTGCATGCTTGGATTTTGGGGATATTAGTGTGATATGTGGAATGTTGTGTGAGAGTATATTTTTAGTGGGGGTGTTTGGCCAGAAATTTTTCTTTTTATTAGTGATTATTGTTGGTGTTGCCTGTCATTGTATATCATCATGCCTCGTACAAATAGAGGGGAAGCTAGTGAGCCTTTTATGTGGCTGAATACACTCCACCAAGACCACCAAGAGAGGTGGAATCATCTTGTTAGATGTCCCATCCAAGAAATGAAGTTTTTAGATGTGATGATTCTCAAGGACCTCAAGCTCTACAAACTCGTCCAGGTGCTCTTGCGGCGGATTGTGGTGAAGGACTTCACTAAGGTGGCAACCCCCACCTACACTAGGTATACCCTAGAATTCCTTTCTACTGTCTCAGGGGACACCAATAGGGGTAGATTAAAGATATCTAGATTCCACTTGGGGGATGTGGACTGCGCTATGACTTATCGGGAGACATCTTAGATATTTAGGTGGAAGTTCGACACGAGAGTTAGGGGGTACAATGAGCCTTATATTTGTTTTGATGTGCTTGCATTCTGTTCCTCCATCACCCAATAATTGTGGGGGAGGAAAAATCAAGAAAGCAGACATTGTACATCAAGCGGTTAGATATGTGGCGCGACTTTTGATTGTGGTTGTCGGTTGCCATGGTGTTACAGAGTCAGGCTCATCACCCAACCTCAATGCGTTGTGGTCTTGTGCCGCTCAATGCCTCACTGCGAAATGGTATCCCTGCACCGAGCCGCACATGCCTATGGGTCGTCCAATGCAGGCCGCCTAACCGCTCCCGGTCAAAGATTCTCCCTTCTGCGCCCACGACGCGCTGTGCACAATGCCCGAGTTGTTCATGCCCAACACCCTGTGCGCGCGGCGCCCGACCACCCTGTAGCCCAGCGCCCGGCCGCCCGATAGGCCAGCGCCCGACCAGTCAGCCCCAGCCGGCTAGTGCCCACTAGCGCCCGGTCCCGGCCTGAGAAGACATGTCCCAAGCTCCTTGTCCCAGAAAGTCTTCTCTTTTGCTTGTAATAAATTAGTAAGTATCATAGCATAGCTAGCTCTTGGAGGAAATGGCTGCATGCCTCTTATGTGAAATCCTCACTCTTGTTCTTATACCTAGAACTTGTAAATACGTTTGTACACCATATATATGGAGTACTGAGCTACCCACATCCGGTTACCTTTCTGCAATATATTGAAAACATGCATTCGCATCCTAGTTGAAGGGTCTTCTATTGCTTACTTGTTGATTGTTGTGAAGCCTTGATCCATTCAAACTCATGTATTCTCCGTTGCGTACTCAGTCCACGCCCCTCCTCAAGGCTCGCTGTGCAAGGTGCACCCGAGCTGAGTGCGACGTGCGTGGAAGTTAGGCGGTAGTCGTGACACTTTAGCACGGCTAGGCCGCACGGTTAACCTTATCAGAGGGTGACCCGTGACAGTTGGTATCTTCTGCACTTCCGACCAAAATATAGAGTTAAAAACACACTTTTCTCTTTCTTCTTTTCTAGTTGTAGTGACAAATTTGTGGTCTTTTCTTGATTTTTGTCGCAGGGTTACGTATCCGTACTCTTGCTTGCTGTCGGAAACCTAAGGTTATTTGAACATGTCATTTGTATGAACCGCCTTTGATCGAAATCAATCAAAGGTAAATCGATCAAAGGCATGGCCAAAGATCCGATAAAACTGCTTTTAATAGACCTTTTTCCATTAGTGTCACCCACGGAGAAAAATCTCCGACATACAAAATTTTCTGCATTAAACTCTTGCGGTACAATTGATCCAAGCATTTTTATCTCTGGTAAGTCATCATTATTAACCAAATTAATTTGTTTACCTTTAGCCGGTAAATCACCAGTGACCAGTCAATTGTTTAAGGCAGTACTGAGATGAATCCATGACCAAAGAATCCACCTAACTCCCAGTCCCATGTGACGCGCCAACACAACTCGGAATGGCGGATTGGCGCGGTAGCTAGCGCTTATTAGCGGTCACAAAAACACCCCTTCCATATAAGAACACATTTCCTAAACTTTAAAATAAAACTCAACTCTTCAACACCAGCTTCTGTCCAACATCTTCTTCACTTGCCATCTGTTGAAGATCACCATGTCTACCGAGGTTGTTATGGTGGCGGAAGTTCCGTTCCCCCGGCAGGTCGCCGTTTCCGACAAGCCTCTGTCTTTGCTCAGCCACGGTAAGTTTACTGAAATTCAGATACCATTAGTACATGATTCTTGAATTGCTGTAATAGTAATTGTATATATGGTTCGATGCAACAGGGATAACCGACATGGAGATTCATTTTCTTCATGTTAAGTTCACCGCTATTGGGGTTTACTTGGATCCCCAGATTGTGGAGAAGTTGCAGAAATGGAAAGGCAAGACGGGGACTGATCTAGCTCAGGATGATAGCTTCTTTGAGGCCATCATATCAAGTATGTGATATTTATGCGCGGTTATTACACGTACATGTTTATTGGAGACCGTGAAAAAGATTCCATAAAGTACGATGTTTTGACTATGGCAAGTGCAGGCCCCGTGGACAAGTATCTGAGGGTGGTGGTGATCAAGGAGATCAAGGGTTCGCAGTACGGAGGGCTGCTGGAAGGGGAGGTGAGGGACAGACTGGCGGCCGTCGATAAGTACGAGGAAGAGGAGGAAGAAGCTCTGGAGAAAGTTGTGGAGTTTTTCCAGCATAAGTATTTCAAGACTAACTCCACTGTCACCTTTTACTTCCCTGCTTCTTCTCCTACCGCTGAGGTTAGTTGCAACTTACAACCCGTGAATCGCGACGAAATTGGTTTTGATTGAATTGATGCTAACATTTTGTTGATCTGCAGATTACATTCTGTGTCAAGGGGAAAGAAGACGAGTGCTCCAAGATGAAGGTGGAGAATGCTAATGTGGTTGAGATGATCAAGAAATGGTACTTGGGTGGAACTAGGGGAGTTTCTCAGACAACCATTTCTTCTCTAGCAGACAATATTTCTGCTGAATTATCCAAGTGAAGAAATGACTCATGATCTATCATTGAATTGAGTAATCTAAGACTGATTATGTTTTTAAGCTGAATGTTCTAGTTTCATGGATTTGCATTTTAATGAAGATTTTCCTTTCATTATGTTGGTAGTTTTCAGATTCAATTTACAGTACTCTCTATTACTCTTCGTCCCATCCTAATACAAGGGGCTCATCTTTATTAGAACAAGAAAATGAAATTGATGGGAAAATTAATCATTCCCTTGCTCAGAATCAAGATAATAGAAGAAAAAATAAGCAAGAAATATTTAATGTGGTCCACCAAACATGTTGACTAACAAATGGAAACAGATTTAATCTTATTCACCAAATGGGTCATACATATTACAAATGTCAGGAATTACATCACACGGGGCCACCCAACCCATATTACATAATGTTGATTTAAAGACCAAAACTCACACCTGACAACTCTAACTCTTCCTTCAATCATTCATGTATCGAACTCTTAAGATTCACAATTCATGAATTATCCATTGACTTGCCCATACATAAACTCAAAACTCTTGACTTCCTCATTCATTAACTTTTTGGGATTTGAACAAAAGAGAGCCACGAGAAATAATTAGTTGATAATGTAATTGAGTGAACGAAAAAGAAATATAAAGATAGAGAAGATAGACATATGTTAAAAGTGTGCATCTTATGCTGAACTAAAAGCGATTCCTTTGGAAAATGGTTCTTCGTGGAGATTGATACTGATTTGACTAGGATACCCTTCTCAATGAAAGGTGTGGTCCAATGATGAGCACTCAGTGGAAACCTTTGTTCTCCCATTACACAAACTCAACCCCAACAAGGGTGCGTTGCAAAGGACGATTTTGATGGCAAGCGTGGCTCCTAGTAAACCTTTAGATGTTAAAAATGAATCTAATCTTCTATTACATTGGTGTCACACCAAGTTATATTGAGTAGTTATTCAACTTTTAGCAACAATGAACCATGGGTAAAGAATAAAGATAGCTAATATCATGAAAATTATGAGAAAAAAGACTAAGTAGCATATTCCCTTACATGAGCACTATACAAAAGGAAACTATTCTTATTACTATTTATGTGTTTCTGATCCCAAAAAAATTAGGTAGTTTGAAGAGTGTGATAGAAGAAGTGCAAATTTTAATTGACACAACTTTCCCGGTTTGCCTAACAATGACACGCTTGTTTTTTACTGTTAAATTTACGAAAATGATATAAATGAACAAAATTAAACCACAAAAGAGTGTAAATGTGAGTTTTATTTTTATATGTGCGTATCTTAGTACTCCTTCTGGTCCTCTATTTATGTCTTTTTTTTGACATTTTCGATAACTTTAGTTGTGTTTAATGACAAATGATAAAATTTTACTTTTCAGAAACTACACATTACGGAGAATTCAAAAACATCTCACATGATGTCTGTTATTATATATAATAAAAGTTATCGATGGTCAAACATGACATGGAAAAAATTACGGTCAAACGAGGAACTAGAGGGAGTATAATTGAATGGTATCTTAGTACTGTATTATCGCAGAGATGTTGCATTGCCAGCTCTTCTCCAGTGATCTCTTTTTCTTTCTTTTTTCGGAAAGCATTCTCTAGTGATCTGATTGTATGCTATCTTTTCCACATAATTTATCTACTCATTGTATTCCCTTTTCCATCTCTCTTTATATTATTCTCAAAATGTTGGTTGCTTTTAGTTCACCTACACACCTCTACTGTTGTACTTCTTCATCTTTATGCCAATCTAAATAATTCATCTCCACAATTTAGAACCAGCTCAAACCTTGAATTACAAATTCTAGACCGCTAATTCAAAATGGCAACCCATTAATCACAACAAAATACAAGGCTAGTTCATTTCATTTAATGACAAATGTAATCAAAACAAGCATAAAAGGAACAAATTTCAGACTAAAAACCTTACATATTCACATAAACTTTCTTCCATTATCCTGAACTGGAATCAAACTACCTCCTCAGCAGAGACAGGCGCATCGGCATCATGGCCAGTTCCGGCCACAGAATCCGGGCACGGCTCCAGCAAGGACTGCCGACACGTCGGACACGAAGAGTGGGACGCCAGCCAAATGTCTATACACCTCACATGGAAGCCATGGTGGCACCTCGGAAGGATCCTCACCTTGTCCCCATCAGAGAATTCCCCGAGGCATATCGGACACTCAGTCGTCGGCATATCCACTCCGGTACCATACACCGTGACCGGCAGCTTCCGAAGCGTGCTCTTCTTCAGCCCCGTTGCACCAGCAGCTTCGCCAGCAGACTCGAAAGTGAACCTCCGGCTGCATCTCAGGGCACATCTTACAATCGAGTTCAGACCAAGAGCACAGATCAATGCACAGAGCAGAGCTGCTAGGATAATAACCATATTAGTATCGAAATTGGCCTCATTGTTGGAGAAACCATTGTGCGATCGGCTTCCATTACTCGATGTCGGTTCAGGCTGTGATGCCAGGAGTAAGCGACTGTGATGCTGATGATGATCAGAAGCAGAATTCATCATAAACAAGAAATTCAACACAAGAACTGGAGCCTCTTCAGCATAGAGCTTCAGACAACTGAACAAAAGGATCACATAGCAAGATTGTAACTTTCTTCACTCTTCCACCATAATTCAGATGTATTGGACAACGAATGATATGGAAAGATGATACAGCATCAGTTTCATGAAGTATCAACTAGATTTCTAGCAAAACTTTCTTGGCTATATGGGACTTTTCCCCCAGTTTTCTTGAAACTGAGGGCTCCAAGAGAGAGAGAGAGGGGAGGAGGAATGCCAAGCAGTTAAACAGAGAGAATAATTCAGCAAAAAGGGTGTCAAAATTCAAGGACAAAGTTTGTTGGGGTAATCTTTTAAGTGTGCAACAAAAGAGAACAGATGCTCTCTTATATTCAGGTGGAAAAGAGAAGTTGTAGGTTATATGTATCTCAACGGGCCTTAAGGAGATGCTAGTTCATAGGACACGACAAAAGGCAATGAAGAGGCCGTGTAAGATCTACCTTCATCTTGATTCTTGACTCTTTTAGACTCTATATTTGTACGTTTAAGCCTTTTATAGTCAAGTAGCAATGTAAAGAGGATGCCCTTATTAGTGCCAAATCCCACAATTAGTCCTGCACAAAATGCTGATTCTTAGCACCAAATCCCTCCACCACTCAACTAAGCACCCTTTTTCTTTAGTCTTTAATCCCAATTCTCATGATCCATTTATCAATCTCAACTCTAAATCTATCAAGATGATACCTTTGATCGAAAAAAACTCAAAATTTACGGTAACAATCATATTAAGCCCAAACGTATAACGTAGAATCACCTCTTCCGCTCATGGTGAGATTCAAACCCGCACCAGCCATTCTTTAACCGGTGGGACAACATTCGATCTCAATTCCACTTAATTAGTCACAAAGCATACAATTCAGCTTTACCATGATCCATAAACTGATGTCTTTATTGGACTACCCCTTTGCCACCAAACCCTTGTCCACATCAATCAAGGCCATGATCAGTGATCACCAATCCAACCACCATAGGGCACATGGTCCTAAACAGTAGGCTACAGGATACCAAAACCATCAAGAAACGATTTTTCCAAAAGGGGTCACATTAGAACATGATTAAGCTCCTGCCTAATCACAAACCCACCCCAGGAAAGGGACGTTTTGCAGTAATGGTCCCGACAATTCAAATGAGTAAAAAAGTCGAACATGTGGCAGGCAAGGCATAATGATAATAAGAACAAGGGCTGATTAGCCAAGTAATAAGTAGGAGAAAGAACCTGGGAATCGGGCAATGCATTCGTAGCCACACAGAAAGAAGAAAACACAAACATAGCGTCTACTTCAAGATGCTGGACCCTGTGAATTTATGCACGGAATTTGGCCTTCACAATCATGTGATGCTATTTTACACCCAACTCTCTATTCAGACCCTTTGAATTTCGTGTGTTTATTGAGTGAAAACAATGCTATTTATGAAAATGTTGATCACGCAAAACAGGCTATAGATTTTTCTGGATAACACACTATGTACAAGGTTTAGATGAAACGCAACGCCATATGTGTGTGAGTTTTTTTTCTGGAGTTTACAGGTTGTGACATCGTATCTAACTCTACTGATAACATCTTGATAATAATCTGAAATTCACCATCACCTGCATTTTGGAAAATCACAGCGGGGACCATCGACATGGTCCCATGACACTGTGTAATGTTCATCAAGAAATTGCTTTAATATTCACAATTCTTGGCAAAGATGTGTATTGAACCATGAACCTCTCAGTTATAGAGAGTGCTGATTACCACTAAACCATAACCAATGTACATAAAATTACCCATCTACTTCTAGGCCTTTTAAAATAATACTTTGTACAAAAGTATAAATTAAACTAGTCATAAAGTTTTCACATAAAGCAAAGTTGATTTGGATATGACTAAAAAGATAAATGAACAACTTTAATTTGGGCAGAATAAGTATTTATTTAATTAAAATTGCTCAATTATAATTAAAAAATTCAGTTATATATATGAATAAGAATAATGTCACCAAAAACATTTCGTACAATATCAAAATTTCTTAAAAAATCTTAAAACTCACAACAAAAAGTGCTTATCTTCATTTTTTTTAAAAATTGTGTAAAGTAACTAAATATGGGACAGAAAGTTAAAAGTATCATAATTCTAACATGTTACTATTGTCCGAACTCACTTAAAACTTATACTCCCTCCGTTCCACATAAAAATTTTGAACCAATTTTTAGGAGAGCTAATATGACAAGAAATAATTATGAAAAAATAGAAATATTTTGAAAAAATAATGGGTCCAGTCTTATAATTGTTAAAGTTAAAAGAGAATATTGTGAAAATTAAATAGCATTTTTTTGTTATTTTGAATAATTTTCAAAATATATCATTTTATTGGGATAGACGAAAATAAAATAAAATGCCATTTTTTGTGGGTACAGAGGCATCATGTTAGATGATATTATTCAATAAATGTGTGAATTATTTAGTCATCAAATGTTTTAAAAGTAATCAGACAAGCCACCATGCAGCTTTAAAAATCTAATTACACTGACAAACATCATCCAATTCGTGTTTCATACATTAATTTATTTTGTTAACAAAAAAAATGGCATTTTCCATAAGATCCGTGAGATTGGTACGATTCATTCCGTCAGGGATTTTGCTATATATAACATCTCTAAACACATTTGTTTTGCTTCTATTATATAATACTTCGCATTGTTTAGGAAAAATACTTCTCATTATTAGGTTTCTCATTATTCCTACTACTCTATGTTTAGTTCTTTCTATTGTTGTCTCTCTTAATTGGATTATTCATCAATTAGATGTTAAAAATGGTTTCTTGCATGATTTTTTTAAATAAGGAAGTTTACATGCGCCAACCTGAGGGTTTAGCGCATCCTTCAAAATCCAATTACATCTGTCGTTTACGTAAATCCATATATGGGTTGAAACAAGTTCCACGGGTTTGATTTTCTCGGTTCAACAATTTTTTTTACTATCCATTGGTTTTAAATGCATCACTTGTGACACCTCTATGTTTGTTTTAAAATATCGGGGTCATATGCTTATTTTACTTCTTTTTATGGATGATATTGTTCTCACTGGTAGTAGTTCTGCTTTAGTTCATAAACTCACTTTTATTCTCTCGTCTCAGTTTGATATGAAGAATTTGGGGGATCTACATTATTTTCTAGGTATTCAGGTGTCGCATCCTCCTTCTGGCCTATTTTTGTCCCCAAAAAAACATGTGTCTGATTTACTAAAGAAATTTCATCTTCACACTATTAAATTTGTATACACACCATGTGTTTCTAGAGTTACGTTGTCCTTTGTTGATGGGGACATTCTTGCTGATCCCACAGATTATCGTAGTATGGTTGGTGTTTTGTAATATTTGACTAAGACACGTCCGGATATTGCTTATGCTGTTAATATGGTTTTTCAATTTATGCATGCTCCTCGTACTACTCACCTTCATGATGTGAAGAGAATTTTCAAATTTTTGCAGGGTACCTTGGAGTTTGGTCATTTTCTCCACTCGGCAAGCTCTCCTGCATTGGTGGTAGCTTATTCTGATGCAGATTGGGCTAGTTGTCCTGACGGTCGTCGTTCTATCACTGACTATGCTGTGTTTCTTGGAAAGAATTTGATTTCCTGGCGCTCGAAGAAGCAGCCTACTGTGTCAAAATTCTCAACTGAAGTTGAATATAGGGTTGTTGCTTACACTGCGGCTGAAACGATTTGGTTTCGTCAACTTCTTGCTGATTTAGGGTATTTTCTTCTTGATCTTGTAACTTTCTATTGTGACAATTTTCTACAACATATCTTGCTGCCAATCCGATTCAACATGATCATATCAAGCATATTGATGTCGACTACCATTTTGTTCATGAAGTGATTGCACATGAAGGTCTTCTGGTTAAACATGTTCCTACACAGTTACAGGTTGCTGATATTTTTACTAAAGGTCTTTCTAATGAGTTGTTTTGTAAATATCGTTTCAATCTATCTGTTATTGCACCTCGTAAAGATTGAGGAGGTGCGTTAGGGTATAAATTTAGAATAGACTTTTCCATCTAAATATTATTCATGTGCGTTAGGGTATAAGGGTAGAATAGACTTTTCCATGTAAATATTATTCATATATAAAGAGTGTCAGGACTATAAATTGTGTAAGCCACAATATTCTCATTATTCACTCATTTATACTTAAGTCTATTTTCAATCAAACTCATGGAGGTGTTACTAAAGCACATCTTATATTTTACCAAAACACTATTTGATATTATAAATACATACTCCCTCCATCCTTTTCATTGTGTCTTATGTTACTATTTATCAATAAAGTTAATGTTGTTTGAATTGTAAATAATTATAAATATAAAATTATTGTGTGATATATTAATACATTCATCTTAACATATATTTTTAAAATATATAATGTTTATAATTTATTGTTATACATAATTTAAGATTTTAAAATTATAACATCATCAATTAATACTATAAAAAAAAGGAAGTAAGACATAATTAGAAACGTTGAAGTATATCTTTATATAAAACTGTGACACTATTATTATATTTGACTATAAAACTGTGACACTATTATTATATTTGAGAAGAAAAAAGACCGGGGAGGGATTGGGATAGGTTTATAAGCATGAGGCAGTGGGTAGTTTGCTAGCGTACATGCGATCGGAGTCAGTGAGGCTTGGGGATACTTCTCGTTCCTCGACCTTCATGTGTCACTCCTACTTGAGGGACGTCATATTAGGCCTTCCATTATGTAGTGAATCGCTATATTACGACCTATACTTTATTTAATCACGTTCTATATTTTGTATAAATGAAATATCTTATGTATTTGTGATTATATTTAAATAAGTGGTGTGATTGAATAGTTATTAATAATTAATTGTACTTAATAGTAATTAATCAATATTAAAAATAAATTCGGATGCCTGACGGTGGCTGGCGACGGGGCAGAGCCCGACGACGATGGTTGGTCGGCGACGGGGAGGTGGCCGGTGAAGGTGGGTGGCCGACGATGGAGGGTGGCCAGTTCTCCTTCCCCTTCTCCGGTCTTTTCTCCTTCCCCAATTCTCCTCCCTTCTCCCCGGTTTTCTCCTCCCACCTCCCCGGTTCTCCTCCCCAAGTCCTTTTTCCCCGGTTCTCTTCTCCTCCCTCGGTTCTCCTCCCTACTCCCCGGTTTTCTTCTCCTTCCCCGGTTCTCATCCTCCCTCCTGGTTCTTCTCTCATCCCCCGGTTCTCCTCCCATTTTTTCAATTTTTTCTTTCCCGTTCTCATTTCAACTCTAGATTTATCTCTCATTTTCCTCCCATTTTCGGTTCTCCCTTCCTATTTCTTACCCATTTTCGGTTCTCATTTCCCCATCTCAAATTTTACTCTAAAATTTTTTTAATCAAAATTATTTTCTGAATATTACTTTAAGTTTAAACTTTACTTTTATAATATTATGCTTGCTTATAGATTCTTATCATTTTTTATATTTCAATACTATTTTTATTTTTACAATTTAATCCAAGCAATATTTTCAAATCATTCTATGTAATTAAAATGTTATTTCCAAATTTTAATCCCAGATTTATTTTCCTTAATTTATTTCCCAAATTTTCCCACATTAATGTTAAACCTAAAAAGCCTAATACCCTAGTTTCCAAACCCTACCCACCCACTTCACCCTATTGTCATCTTCACACCATCCC
>JAULKJ010000006.1:14169602-14182911 GCA_032355405.1 Rubia balearica
TTAGGACAGAAGTGTTTGTTTTGGAGCAGTTAGGCCTATCCTCAGCAGCACAAAATGATAGAACACAACAGAGTATAACCAAAAACCCAAACCGAAGTATGGGTTTATCGCCTGTCTGCATTAAAACAGCTACATGAGTACTATTCTTATATGGTGCACTGGGAACGTAGTGATCAACGTGGATTATGTATAGTTTACCGAAGTATGGGTTTATTGCCTGTCTGCATTAAAACAGCTACATGAGTACTATTCTTATATGGTGCACTGGGAAAGTAGTGATCAACGTGGATTATGTATAGTTTGTTTACTATCTGGAGATACCATGGTAACAGTATCTCGGGTTGATGGTTTAACTACCACATGAGAGTACAAGAGAACATTTTGTATTAAGAACTTATCAGCAAATGAAAAAGACATCAACTTGGTAAGCGGTAACAGACTGCCTAAGGAAACATGCATGCATATATTCCTCCAGAGTTTGAGATCAAAGATCCATGGTTTATATGAAAAGATTGATAATTGTCATCATGATAAAACAACCTGAACTTTGCTGAATGCAATTCGACACTCCAATTCTTGGAACACGTCGTGTTCTTCTCCTTGTGACATCTCCATTATGTTCCCATCTTGAGTTCTTGATGTTTTTGTGTTATGCACATCATCACTAGAATCATGGAAATCCCTGCATTTGCAATCTCCACAATTCAATCACAACTCGTAATATTCTAACATTCGCTTTAAGGCAATTATCACTAATCATGAGATGACCACCAGTGCACCACAAACTTTCATATCAAAGAATGCTGATGAAAAGCATCAATTCTTATACAGTACACGGGGTACCAATTTAACAGTATCCCGAGTGTATCATAAAAATTAAGGAAAAGCATAATCGAGAATAGAAATTCATTTCAGAAACGATCCAACAAAACAAAAACCCCTAAACCTCAAGGACATCATTAAGTATACATGTAACCCCAAACATTAAATTCATCATAATAGCAAAATCTACTTGTTGGCACCTCAAAAACATCCTAAAAATGACCTACCAAATTTGTCTCAGAATAAAAATCCAATCTTTACCCAAAATAAAAACACACAGGGTGGGCAGGAAGGGAGCGTACGCAGTCTGGAATTCTCTCTGTGATTTCATCGGCCTATAATCCGTCTCAATACTCTCTGTTTCCGCCATTTTTCAACATCCATCAGGTCGGAATCCGAATCGGGGCGGCCGGCCGGGAAATCAGCGGGATCGGGAGAAAATGACGGCGGCAGATGAATGCGGTGGGACGTTGATGCAGTATCATGCAAGATGCGCATAATGCATGTTTAGACTGAGCTGATGAACAAGAAATGAAGTTGGCTGAAGTGAGGTGACTAACATGTCATCTCATGCATTTACACTTTCATCCAAATCTTTTTTCCCCAAAAATATTAGTGCCGATTTTTTAGTGCATGCTTTGAAGATTTGATCAATCCCGATCTTCGCCGAATTTTAGTGGATAGATTAAAATACCCTAAATTGCAGATATACGCAATATTGTCGATGACTTTTAGAAATTATAACCTATCATCGATAACCGGTGTTGATATAAAATTTTCTGGTAATGATTTGGTTTGTAAAGACAAAATTCTATTAAATTTCTGAATCCAAAAAAAAGTCATTTAGCACCAGTACTTTGGCAAGTGGTGATATAACCTTCAATTTTTTTAATACAAATGTAACCCTTTATGTATTTTAAAGTTCTGGTCAATAAATTACCTAAGCTTCCTCTCATGGTCGAGAAAGTGTAGGAACTCTCTTATAAATTGTGGACAAATATACATTTGGATGATTTGGTTAAATTACAATTTACACCATACGGTTTCAATAGATTACAAATAACTCCCTTGAAAGGGAGAATCAATTATTTGTCCTTTCCTTGAATAGTTTTGATTGAATCTCCATCAAACTAATGAATAAGTAGACAATGAATGGATGCTCCTATACCTCAACAAAGTGAAGGCCTTCTGGTCTACTACTACTTCTCCCTTCTCCATATGACCTGCCTTGATCCAAATGTTCAAGGAAATCCATCACCACCGGATCCGTCCACGGGGCTCCTAGAGGCGCTCCTTCGCCTGCCACCCACCCTAAATGCCCGCCCCGTGGTGTAACTATCAGTAAACAGTTCGAGTTTGCCTGAAAACAGCAGCCGCGGAATCAGCCATTCAAACCAGCTAAATAGAATTTATGCCAAAACAATACGACACTTGGCATGGAAAGAAATGATCATACCTTGATATCTTCGCGAGGAATTCCTCTGTCAGGAGCAATCGGATCATTTGCAGCCTGTAAACGTTTAAGATTATCGATTAGAGCATGCAGTACAATCCCTAAACCTTAAACCCTGAGCAGCAACTTGAAACTCTCGAGGCTCATTCTTACGGAGCACAACTGAATCACAATGTGCAAACAAACAACAAGAAACATTTTTTTCACATATGCAAGTTTTCACAATTCATGCAGAAACAATCGCTTCGCATGGGAAACTGTGAACTAAATGAGCGCCTTGGAAAGAATATTAGAATGTTCAAAAGGTCCTTGCCTGAATGCAAAGCAAAGGAATGCGGACATTCTGTATGGAATTGGAGCTGCTAGAATTCGAGTAATAATCATCCACCGACTTGAATCCAAAAGAAACTGCATGAATTTCAAAACCACGACTTGAATGGATACATCACGCAATAACTCAGTATCCAAATCTAATACATCAAAACGGAAAATGCACCTCGAGTCAAACCATCATCAAATTCCCTGACAGATTTGGCATTGGCAACTACTGGAATATTGAACTCGCCGCCCATATCCTCAAACAACAGAGCGTGCCTAGAACAACCATTGATGTATAACCGAACTCGAAAAAGGGGAGTAACCAAATCCCAAAATAACGGAAAATAAAGGGAGAACATCAATTAGTCATGAACTTACTTCTTGAAAATTTTGCGGAGAGAATTTGCAAGAGCCCTGTCATAAACATTGTTGAAGCCCTTATGAAAATCTTCATCAGCAATAACCAAATTGAATGGATTGCACAAGGACACAGCACCAGAAAGAATACAGGCATTGGATTCCTGCAGCAATAGAAGGTATAAGTTTTGATACTGCTGAGGAGAATAGAAATGCTTGATAACGTAACTCACGAACTAGAAACTTATCTTTGAAGTAATCAGTGTCGAAGCTCAAAAGTTAGTAGAAATACCTGACCCAAATATCGAACTAGTATATTTGCGCCAAGAGACCAACCCACAGCATATAAGTTGGACTTCTGGTAACGGCCATTCACATGTCCTACCACTTCTGACATATCTCCTAGGAAAGAAGCAGAATAGAACTGCGGAGAAAAATCAGCTACATAATGCTAATGACCAAACTCCCATAATTACAATAAATTCAAGCATCTGGATTAAGGCTCTGTTTGGCAGAGCTGTGCTTATAAGCAAAGCTGGCTTATTTTGAAAGCAGGGGTAGACCAGCTTATGCTTTTCCCCTAAAAATAGCTTCTGGTTTCGAAATAAGCTGTTTTTTAGCACTTTACCAAACACTAAAAAGTGCTTTGCTTATAAGCACAACAGCTTAAAAGCTCTGCCAAACAGAGCCTAAGAACAATGAACTATCCGATCAAAAGTTGTCTATTCAACGAAAAGCAGGAAAAGCAATGTCAGCGAACTGAATGTAACACCCAATCATCTGAAAGGAAGGGAAAAAACTACGACTTTGAACTATAATTCTCTTACATTTGGTTCCATTTCAGATTCCTAATCATCTACTGATTAAAGAAAAACAATCGTCCAAGTAACCGTGCAATTTAAATCGTTGGAAAACACTAGCACCAATCAGGATACTTTTACTAAAAATTCAACTAAATGCCACTAGTAAGATGAGTTGAAGTAAAGAAAAGACTCAAACTTGGAACCTGAGGGGTGGTGACAGGGCTATGCCCACATCCCCGGCTATTGAACACCACAACTCGCCACCCTTTACGCCGCGCCCTCAGCACCATATGCCTAACGTACGAGTCCTGGCTCCCGCCGGTCAAACCTGGCTGCCACATTTCATCAAACACTTTACATACCATTCAAAAGCAAATGTAATAAGATACTAGTAACAACAAACATTAAAAGGTTGAAATTTTAATAAAAAATGTAACAAGATTACAAAAGCAAAATGTGACTTATAACGGGACGAAAGAGATTAAAGCAAAAGAAATCAGAAGATTGACTTCTTACGAGTAAGATAAGCACAGGGGCATCGTCGGGGAGGGCATTTTGGTCCCCGGAGACCCAATCAAGAGCGACGGAGCCGCCGTCTTTCATGCGGAGGCACTCTCGCCGGAATCTGACGTCAGGAAGAGAACGGAAAAAGACGGCAAAGAGGGTCTCCACGTGTCTGTTCCAACCGATAACTGGGTAAGGCTGATAAGGGCGGTGAAGGGTCTTGAACGCCGGGAGGAATGATTCTTTAGCTCCGCCGATGACTTCCAGGGAGGGGTGAGGAGGTGGAAGGTCCGCCACCGCCGCCATTGGAGTGGGATTGGTATCGGGTTTTTTGGCGGCTGAAGCAAGTAGAGGCTGAGAATGGTTGCCGGAGAAGTGCGTGAGGCGGCGGAAGGAGGAGGATAGGGAAAATTTGGGTGGTTGAGTGGCGGAGCCTACGGTGATTGGGTAGGCTCCGGCCATATACTTAAGGCGGAGAGTGGCGGAGGAGACAAGTGGCGAATCAACTAACTTCCAATTGGAAAATTTGTAAAGCAAATTTGGAATATTCATTGATTCAATATTTTAATTTTCGATTTTGATTAATTTGATTTGATGGTTTCAAATGCTACAATTCCCAATTCAACATTTTACTACTCCATCTTTAACATTTATACGAGACCTATTTAAAAACCATGCATTTTTATCCGATCCTTTTTCCACATTAAATTGTAAGTTTTTTTTTTACTTTCAAGAAACACATTCCACCAACTAATATGTTTAACTATGTTCACAAAAAGTTAATATAAATATTTATAAATTACTTGCACGATTAATCAGTAAACAAATATTTGGAAGTTATCGATGGAAAACACTCCAATTGAAATATGATTTTAGTAAGAGAGCAGAAAAATCATCAAAGAAAAACTTCATGTGCGTATTCCAACCGACAATAGGATAAGGCTGATAAGGACGGGAATGGTCTCGATCGTTGAAAGGAATGACTACTTAGAAATTACTTATTCATAGTGTGACAAATACTTAATACGCTAACTTCTACTTGTTGCTAGTGTTTATTAGATGTTTTAATGATGCATTATATCAATCTCGGGTCGGTAAAATGGTATGAAGATGTTGAAGAAAAAGGATTGCGGGAGGACATAGAGGATGCAACAAATTTTGTATATTGGGAAATAAGTATGTTGGGGTGATAGCCTAATCATACTTTAACAAGTGTTAAATAAAGTGAGTTTCATCACATATTAATTTGTTTTACTTTTTTTCTTAACTTATTTAACAATTGTCAAAATTTGATTGGGCCATCCCAACATACAAATTTTTCCATAGAGGATGAAGGGGTGATTCCGATTGGATAGAGGTGCAGGACAAGAGAAAAGCAAACGAGATAGATTAATGTTGTGTTGTACTCCTTCCGTCTTAGAAGATTAGCACAGTTACTTTTGAATTGATATTTTATGTAAAATGAGGTGGAAGTGCTAATGAGAAATAAAGAAAGAGTATTTTGGTAATGAAAAGGTTGACTAGAAGATTTAATCAACCTTTTGAGGGATAATATAATAAATATATAAGCTCATTTTTTATCATTTTAGTTAAGAATTGAATTGTGTAATTTATTGTGGGACGGATAAAAATAAAAATTGTGTCAATTTATTTGAGACAGAGGGAGTAGTGTTTAGTAAAAAATTACTTCCTCCATTTTATCGTAAAGTATTTTATAATTTTTTTTCACAGACATTTATAAGTATGATCTCGTGTAAAAAGTGAAGAATTTAAATGATCTAACAAAAATAAGAAAACAAAAATCTTGCCATAAGAATGAAAAATGACATTTTAAACTCTAAAACCCTACACCACACCCTCCCGCCGCCGGTGGAAACCCCCTGCCCTCATCTCAACATCCAAGAATCCCATAGTCGATCAAAATCAAATCTTTATCCTACCCCTTTGATTTTCCCACCAAAAAATCCAATCTTGATCCAACCCTTTTGAATCAAAGCCAAATTCCAACCAAAACCCTCATGATTCTGTTCTTGTTGTTGTAATTGAGCAGCGCCGATCAATCATGTGGGCAGTATCCAGAGCTCGCGTCTTGCTATCAGCGACCCAGCGGCAGCACATGAACACCGCCTCTAGATCACTGGGAGAGAATGCGCTCAGTCAGGGAATAATGGAGGCGAATTCGAAACGCACGGGATTGATCGCTATGAAATGCGGAATGACCGCTCTCTGGGACAAATGGGGCGCTAGGGTTCCGATCACCGTCCTCTCCGTCGACGATAACATCGTCACCCAGGTTAAAACCCCCGACAAGGAAGGCATCACCGCCCTACAGGTCCGTCCTAAACTGTATTCTAAAGTTCTTCCTCACTGCATAATTTGTTTTCACGGTCTCTAATAAATATGTTTGCTACATATAATCACTGTACATAAAAAGCTAATTTGTATACATGTTGAGAGGAATGTAACAATATCCAATACCATAATGTTATTGCTTATGTATCTATTAAGATGTATGGTTGAAGTTTCACTGGAAAGAAATCTGTCCAGCTTTAACTGGAATGGAGTGAGTGTTTAATTGTTTGTTTCATATATCGTGAATGTCTATTGTGTGTATCGTATATGTGCATTTTTAATTATTTGAATCGCTGTAATGCACGATGAAAACATGTGTCTTGTATTGTATGTAAATGTAAATTTGAGTATTGTTTGATTATGATCAGGTTGGATGTGGGCACAAGAAGGAGAAGCATCTGACGAAACCCGAGTTGGGTCACTTCAGAGCTCAGGGTGTGCCGTTGAAGAGGAAGTTACGGGAGTTTCCTGTCACGGAGGATGCTCTATTACCCGTCGGTACTTCCATTGGTGCTCGCCATTTTCTCCCCGGACAGTTCGTGGATGTTACTGGCATTTCAAGAGGTAAAGGCTTTCAGGTCAGGCCACATCCCCGCTCATCATTGTACTACCTTTGTTGCTTCTTTCCAATTTCTCAGTTTCTGAAAAATGTTTCCTTTGTCATCTGCAGGGTGTAATGAAAAGGCATAATTATGCAGGTGGTCCTGCCTCTCATGGTAATTCTAAAAACCATCGAGGTGGGGGTTCAACAGGCCAAAGGGATGCCCCTGGAAAGGTACCTACGTTGCTTCCCTCTGCCCTCCCTGGTCTTCAGTTGAATTCAGTTTGTTTTTGTTTTTGATGAAATTTCGCTTAATTCAGGTCTATTATCACTATTTTTCAGTTACTTGATTTTAGTTTAGTTCAAATCAGGTGTAATTGTGTAAAGAACTTGGACTAATCCTCCATCATTGCTATTGCTACTGAATTAGATTCTAAGAATCGAGTATTTGTCGAACCGCATTTCCAAATTTCGGGTTTACGCTTCTTATTCTCGTTGATGCCTGTATGTTGCTCTTCTCAGCTTAATTAGCAATACATGTTTTATTCTTATTCCAAACTTCTGGTGCAGTTGCTTAGCTTGTCAAATTATGCAACTTTTCCACGTACTGCAGTACTACCTGGAAAGCTTTCCTCAATACTATGTTTCACTTGAAGAGTCGGGTTTCTAATGTTGTATTCTCAACGAGGATGGGAAGCATTCTTGGTTTTGAGAAAAGCCATCATATTATAATTAAACTATTGTATCGTACGCAGGTGTTTAAAGGTAAAAAGATGCCCGGGCGCATGGGCGGGAAGCAAGTTACAGTAAAGAATATCTGGGTTTACAAAGTTGATCCAGCAAGAAATTTGTTATGGATCAAAGGCCAGGTACATCACTTCTTGCTGCAATGGATTAACCAGCTGTTCTAATTATGTTCTTCAGTTTATCCGTGTTTTGCTCACTGTTCCTCCCTGCAGGTGCCCGGTGCCACGGGAAACTTTGTGTTCATAAAAGATTCTGTATTCAAGAAACCGGATATAGCATCCCTTCCCTTCCCGACATATATTGCACCAGAAGACGAGGACTTATCTATGTTGGAACCTCTTGTAGCTGATCTCGGTGATTCAGATCCTTTCATGGCTGCAGACTAGTCATGAAACCGGCGAATCTGTGATTTTGGGGTGAAATGTCGCAACAGACTAGCCGGGTAATGCTCATTACAGGGTGTTTACTTTCAGCAACAGAACTACTATGTTGTTTTGGATAGATTTGCCCGAGTTGGGGAACTACTTTGTTTTCGAATAGTGGTTTTGGAAGTTCTGAATATGATAGTAAATGATCTTATGTACTGCAGAAATTTAATTTTGCAATTTGTAATTCAAGTGACAAAAATAAGTTTATCTGCTCTTAAGTAATAGGTTAGAGTGGCAAACCTGTTAAAGCCAAGTCCAACCGTTACTTTATGATAGGGATTTTAATTGATTATCGGGATTTGAGGTGATATATCCTGCAACATGTTAATATGACTTTTTCAAGTTACGTTTGATTGCAAATAAACATAAATAGTCTTGATTTTTCTAAGCTACAGATTACTTTGATCACAGATAACTTGGAAGTAATTAAAGTTATAGAATGTCAAGGTATAAAAAAGTTTCTTTTATTGATCTGCAAATGGTGAATACAATATTGAAGTATACGTAGTATGTATCAAAGATCATACGTATGTAAATCTACGCCTCCTGGTTGAGTTTGTCCAAGTAAATCTTCTTCTCCTCCCCAGTCATAAAAGCAGTCACCGGAAAGCTCCTCCCAATCCCCACCGGAGTCTTGAAATACATCTTCTTCATTTTCTTCTTCTTTCCGGCAACTTCCTCCTCCTCGTGCACGCTCATCTCCACGATTGGGACCCACACGAGCAGCTGCTTGCTCTTGACCCCGGTCATCCTCGTCATCTTACCTTTTGTTGCAAGTAGTTATCGAAATATTTGTTAGAAAATCGAATGACAAGCAATTCTACTTTAAAATATTCCCTTCATCCTGCCTTTTAGAAATCTATTTTTTTATTCTACTTGTAACATATTAAAATTATGTATGAAAAAATAAGACGGATGCAAGAAGACAAAGGAAGTACCTTTGTCCACATATGCAGTAACCTCGGTGGCGTAGCTAACGAGAGTGTTGCTGCCATGGAAGAAGTGTTGGTACGGAGTCTTTTGCTTCATCCACACGAAACCCGTGGCCCGCACGCGCCCGCACTCTTCCAGGTCCTTTAGCGGGAGTACTCCCGATGGAAACCCTAGCTCCGCCAGTAGCTCCACCGAGTGCTTCATGCAGTCCTCCGCCCCGTGCACCACCTCCGCGCCGTCACGCTCCGCCACTTGAAGAGTGTTCGACATGATCGACGTTAAATTCTTAATCGTGTGATGTGAGATTGATTAGATGAGTTTGATGTGAAGCTATGGGGTTTAAATATGCATTTGGATTTGAATGGAAATGAGTTTGTTTGGTTCAGTTGGTGGATGGAAGTTGAGCTACATTAATTCAATTAATTACAACTCCAATTCCATGAGCTGTTTACCTGATTTAGCCACTCTATCCACATTAGAATTCATGTCGCATTTGACTACATGCACCTTTACAAAATGTATTTGTAACATTTTTGTATGAAAAATCAAATTTTCGGAAATATATGGCACTCTGATGGTTATTTCCATTTTTTTATTCTCTGTATTTGAGTTTATTACACTAAATTATCTTTTGCAATTTTGGAGCCATAAATACTTGCTTAAATGTACTACAATGTTTGTACGCAATTAGTATTTAGAAGATATATAAATAATGCAGTTTGCTTGTAGTTATGGTGTGTCGACTCGATGAGTTTATCATAACTGGTTTTGAGATAAAATCAAAGTTTTATGGATTCCAACAATCAGAGGGTAAATTATGGGTCCAAAAGTTACTTCTTGAGTTGGATTTTCAAGGTATGACCCTCGTTGCTATTCAACAAGTAAATGATTGAATTATAGAGATGGTGAGCTCATGAAAAAGTAAAATATCTAAACACACGAAAAATTTACACGCAACATTTGTCATAACAGCTGTTAACATTTCAAAAGGCGATTCTCTAAGAATTTGTTTCTCAGTTGTTACTTGTCAACATTCATAACCCTCCTGGGAAACTATTTTTCAATGGGAATATATTCCAAATTGTACACCACCTTTCTTACATATAGTTCTTTGTAATAGAGTAGTGAACGAAAGTTTTTCCTTCAAACAAAAGATATTCCTAAACTATAAAATGATACCTTGTGAACCCATAAATCACCCAACATCATCATGTGACTTGCATTCGATAAAAGTCAAAAGATAGCCCAAAAGAAATACCCAAGTTCCCATCCTCTTTTAGGATGAAGGCAGATATTTTCTGCATTTTAATCCCCCGTAAATTTTATTTAGTGAAATATAGCTTAAATTAGCCATATAATATTTTTTAATATACTTATTTCAGTTCAGTTTAAATAAGATTATATTAAATCAGATAAGTTCTAGAGAACAAAACCTAACTGGTTCCTATACTCTTTATCTAGAACAAAGAATGTAAATTAATATTCTTCATATTTTAGGTAATGAGTTGGGGAAGATGTTGGAGTTAATTGATACCCTTAAATCAATTAAAATTCCCATACTATCTTCATACCCTTGGCCACCTAATTTTTTCTTATTCATGCCCGCTCCATCACCAATGGCGGACAAAACATTAAAACCAACCCTCACCCCATCGGGTATTATATAAAAATCCCTCTCAACCCATTACCCACTTGGATCTCCATACCCGCTTCTATTTATATATCTAAAAATACTTAAAATGAATTTTATTATTATAATTTTAATATTAAAATTAGAAACTATTTAAACGAAAATAATGTAGGCAAGAATGTGTATTATGAATAAAAAATAATTTATTATACATTAAATTAGCGAGTATAGAGCAGGTTTAGTGGGGGATGCGGGGATGAGGTGGATGTGAACTAATATCGATGCCCGACTCACTACCCTTGATAAGTATAATTTTTATGTCCATACCCGCCTCTTACCCCCATTAAAACTACCTCCATGCCCACCTTATTGGGGTGGATGCGGGGCAGCCCTCCACCAAAATCCACCCCATTACCATCCTTACTTTTGCCTGTCGAAAAACATGTTCACCTCTTGTTCACGGAAAATCAAACAACAGGAAAGCCAATATGCATCCCAACGGCAATCCCCTCCTTATAAACTACTGGTCGCAGCTCGCCACCTCCTTATTGTCACGTATTTTACTACTAATAGTATGATTTATCACATTTTTTCTGATCAATTCTAATATTTATATTTTTTCTTCAACCGCCTCTGCTTTCAAATAAATTAGTCCTTGCTAATTTAGATTTGATTTATTTCATCTAATTTTATTAAAATTAATTGATTTAAGTTAAAAATAAATACCACAGTAAAAACATAAATGATTAAATGAAACTAAGTCAAATTATATTAAATTGAAATTTACTGAATTGATTACAAGTAGTTGTGTTCGAGAACTTATTTGTTGACACGGCAAGCATATGTTAGTGATAATCTTTGATTCCAATCACATTAAACAATTTACATCCGCATAATTACTTGCAATTCCACCAGCAGACAAAGATTTCCTTTCTTTTGCATTCCTAATTTAATTTTCTTCATCTTCGGTTGGTAATAGACAAAGGAATATTAGTTACACATGTAGAGTGGAGCATGATATAATTACTAATCAAAAATAGTAGTTACCATTAATTATTTGTATAATGTAACATTAGGAGTAAAACAAAATTAGTATGATTAATGTCCGAGTAAAACGAGTACACATAATAATTTGGCAAAAAGAATAACTTTATGAACATTTGGTATTACTCACAATTAAGTCCATTGAACCTCACTACCGAAAACTCCACTACTTCTTACCAAACTCACCATCACACATTTCGGGTAGGTTTTGATTTATAATTGAACCCAACAAGATTGAATTAAATTAATATAAAATTAAATATGGTAAAATACACGTTTAGGCGTAAAGTGTCAATATAATCATGTAAACTTAAAAGGTTACAAATTAACCATAACTTTATGATGAATTGTGCCGATCTAACTTTTCGCTTACATTCCGTCGTTAACTCACCTATTTGAGCGTTGATCGGACCAGAAAAGACGAATTTGCTTTCTAACATTCCGACTTTTTTCCCTTCTAATATTACACCTCCTATTGCCGCCATCACCCACCATCCGCCGCCCTCTCCCACCACCACCACCAGTCTCCCTCTCCCACCGCCAGCCACCACCACCTCCACCTTCGCCAATCCACCGGCACCACCACCTCCTCCACTAACCACCACCCACCACCTCCACCACCAACCACAGCCACCCTCTCCCGCAGCCACCGCCACCCTCTCTCCAGCCTCCACCACCACCTCCGCCAACGATCTCCTCCTCGTACCACGCTTGCTCCACACGGCAAAACCTTAAATCCCCACACCACCCTCCGTCGGCAATCTGTAGCAGCGGCGCCCCCAGCTCTCCATCTCCTTTGCCGATCTCCTCCTCTTACCACCCCTGCTCCGCATAGAAAAACCCTAAATCCCCACACCACCCTTCGTCGCCGCCAGCTACCACTAGGGATGATCATGGGTTTAGAACCCGACCCATCGGGTTAGGTATGGGTCTAAAAAAATTAGACCCATTGGGTTCGGGTATGGATCTAGATTCTTAACTACGGGTCTGGGTCTAAAATACTAAGACCCAGACTCGACCCTTAGACCCCATATGACCCTAGCTATGCACATAATTTACCCTAATTTCTAAATTACTTTCATATTCTCTTTGTATTTTTATTTCAAATTCAACAAATAATATGTATTTTACATTTTTTATCTTGAAAAATAATTCTAATACACATTGAACTTCAATTATTTTCATTCAAGATAATATACATTTTATTTAGTGAGGAAAAAATATTGGATCCAGTTAGGACCTGTTTTGGATCCTAGACCAGTTTAGACCCATCGGGTTTGGGTACGAGTCTAAAAATTTTAGACCCTTCGAGTCTGGGTCTAAAATCTTCAAACCATTCGGGTTCAGTTTTGGGTCTAACTAAATTTTCTTAGGGTC
>JAULKJ010000006.1:14190957-14203422 GCA_032355405.1 Rubia balearica
TCAGAGCCCTCTTCAATGATATTGTTGGTGGAAGGTGTGTCGGGTGTTTCATTCTTCACTTTTGTGTTTTCCTGACACGAGCAGACAAAATACTTCTCTAGCATGGTTCCGTCTTTTTTACCTCTTTGTGTTGAACATCACACCCCAAATCCCAATGCATTTGACTGTTTTCGATATAAATCATGAAAGTCTGATAGTGTTTTTGCTCTCAAACCTGTGAAGCAATGTGTGACATCAACTTTTGAGAGGTTGCTTAAATTGGTGATAAAATATGGTCCTGCAAATATGTATCAATTCAGTAACTCATTACATCAGCTATTAAACTAATTAGTTCGTGTATTTTACGAATTAGTCCGTCTTTCATAAACAGTTTTTTAGTTAGTGATAATTATGTATATAGAGGTACAATATCAAAATATTTTGATAACAAATCCTACTAATTAAATTTTAGACATTCAGCACAATAGGTCATTTATTTATTTTGTTACATCGTGTATGTAACATATTACTTCTTGTGCTAAGTTTAATTTAAAACATAAAAATATTCTTAACAAAATGTATGCAATTGAATTCTAGATATTGAAGAATCATCTAACAAAGTTCAATGTATTTATTTCATGTGTTAATTGAGTTACATAACTTATTTACGATGTTACTTCATACATTTTAAAAAAATTAAAAACACCAAAATTTTCTCAATGAATGCAAAAAGTTTTTTTTATATATATCGATTTTATACACTTTATTTATTTAGTTCATGTGTTCAGATAAGATTGTGTATTTAATATATTATTTCATAAATTTAAGAAAAGATTTCAATTTCAAAATATTGAAGGAAAAAAAATCATCTAATTAGATATTGAAGAATCATCTAACAAAGTTCAATCTTTTTACTTCATGTGTTCATTCAGTTACATCATTTATTGACTATGTTACTTCATTCATTTCAGAGAATTAAGAAACACTTACATTGTTCCGACAAATTGCATATAGCCAAGTTTCAGAACTTGGAGAATTGTTCATCAGAATATTATCATGTTATTTCATGTGTTTATTCCCTTACATCCAATGTTCATCATATTACCTCACATTTTTCAGAAAATTATAAAACACGTTCATTTTTTCAAAAAAATTGTATATAGCCAAATTTCAGAACTTGTGGAATCATTCATTAGAATATTATTACGTTACTTCATGTATGTATTCCCTTACATCCGGTGTTCATCATATTACCTCACATTTTCCAGAAAATTATAAAACACCTTCCTTTTCCCCAAAAAATTGCATATAACCAAATTTCAAACCTTGGAGAATTGTCCATCAGAATATTATTACATTACTTCATGTGTTCATGCAGTTACTTCCATTGTTCATCATATTACATCATATGTTTCAAAATATTTTTTAAAAAAAATACCTACATTTCCCAACAAATTGCATATAACTAAATTTCTAACCTTGGGAAATTTTCCATTAAAATATTATCACGTTACTTCATATGTTCATGCATTTACATAAAGTGTTCATCATATTACTTCACACATTTCAGAAAATTAAAAAACACCAACATTTTTTTGTCACAACATGCATATAGATGAATTCCAGATTTGGCAATATAAAAACGTTATTTCATGTGTTCATGCAATTAAAATCAAAATCAAAATAATTTGTTGAATTTTTAGATTGAACATATTCGTTGCTTTCTTCCTCAGACAAAACAATTTCATTGTCTTGAATTGCTTCGTTTTCCATACTTTATAACAACACCACCTTAGATTGTAGATTTCAACCATTAAAACTAAGATTTCAACCCTTAAAACTAAGATTTTCAGTCGTAGATTTCATATTACCTCGATTATTTCACCTTCGCAAATCTTAGAAGCTTTAAAATCTGATGTTCTTCGATTTTTCCGTTGCTAAATTCCACAAAATTCCATCTCTAAATCCGATTTCATCAAATTTGCGAAAATTTGCAGATTCTGATTTCAGAGCTTGAACCGGGGAATTGCAGATCTTTGATCGGCGATTTCAGAGCTTGAATCTGGTGTTTTGTAGCATGATTTTGGGATGAGTTTGAAGAGGAATGAAATTCCTTCATTTTTGGGAGGAAAATATTTGCCAGTTATTTGGAAGGAGGAGAGAAAAATTGGGTTGGCCTATTTTTGTTATAACCCGGTTTTGACCCATTTTCAGCCTATTTTCCTATTTTGCAATCAGGTCCTACTTTTTAGCTTCTTTCCTATTTATTGCAGGTTGGTCCTTGGTCTCACCATTTGCTATGGTGAGACGGTTTCAAAGAAGTTTTTCTCTATGTTTAAGTGTGAAGTTAGATTAGGAGTGTCATAGGCTGTCTTTTGCTGTGTTTTTTTTTCCAGATCTACGAGATTTCACAATTGTGCTAGTTTCAAATGCACCTATCCATTGTATTGATTGCTTCTTCCTATGAAATCTATACAGATTTGTTTCAGTTTCAGATTTGCTGGGTGATATACCAAATTTTGAGCTCTCGTATTTGGTAATATGAACAAAGTGGTAATTGTAATTTAACCCCAATATGGAAATATAAAACAGGGGAAAAACTATACACACTATTCTTCTTTATAGTGAAAGAAGAAAAATGAAAAGTCAGATTATACAACAAATGGCTGAAATTCAATGTGGTCTTGAAAATAGCAAGCTCCGCTTAAAGCTTGTCAGATGACAGAATGAGCAACAGCACGAGGACTAAAAACGAACATTTCACAAGCATGACCTTCAACTCTATCACTGAATGATGCCACCTTCGCCATCGAAACATCTTCATGCTGTAATAGGTCCAAAACAGAAGGTTTTGATCAATACATTTGAAAATCTCGAAGCAAAAAATGCAGACTACTCAATGACTGGCAAGATCCAATTAAGAACACTAATGACAATAGTGTTAGTTTGAGTTTAATCACCTTCCACAAGTTTCTAACGGAAACAGGTGTCGAAGATTCAAGTCCAAGCGAAGGCCATCTAGCAGTGATACTTTTCGGCTCTGAGCAGCGGTTCCAGAGCACAACAACCAATCGTTTTGCAGACAAAGGGCCAGCCCAAACCTATAACAGCCACATGCTAATTTATAGATCAATTTGGCAAGTATGATGTTTCTAGCCATCCAAAATTTAAATAGAGTGAGGTGGTATTCTTATAGATATTTTTTACTTGAAAATTAGTCAAACCTTTTATTTTGCCAGAGAATGACATACAATTAACAAAAACAAGGGTACATATAAAAAAACAGTTTTTTTTTACTTATGGAAGGATTATAAACTTTGCATCGATATACTGATGCTCTGTTCTATGAGAATTTCAATGACATAAGAAACTAATGCATATGAAATTATGTGGGAGTATCAGACCTGGCTGCAACCATTGGTTCCAGATGCAGAAACTTTTCTCCCCTGAACACCAAGCGGGTCTGCATAGAGAATCAATCACAATTATTCAATAAATGAGGCTAGAAATGATTAAACACACATCTGGGATGAAAGACAATTCATTATTGGTGATTGGCGAGTTTGAGTACTTGTGATAAAGATCCAACATTTCATTACCTTAAAGCAACACAAAGTTGATAAAAGTGACTATCATACCTTGATTTATGGCAATAACCTCTTTATTGGTTAAAATTTCAAATGTTTCAGATGTCATGTTCCTCACGTCACAACCAATCAAAAGGGGAGCCTGCAGGCAATATGAGGGTGGGTTAGAGATATGTATTTAGTATACAAAATAGAAAGTATCGAACCAGATTAAAATAGGCTCCGAGGGTGGAAAGCATCTCACTCCTGAACTATGAGTAAATCATACTCGGGTTCTACATGTTAAGCCTATCAATGTCATGCGGAGTGGAAGATGACATATGACAAACAATAACAAGAACGATTTTGATTTCACGATAATCACTGTTGTCGTGATGGGATATCCAACATAAGTTGGCTGTAGTCTTTGTAGCATGTATCAACATATATCATAAGTAACTAGAAAGTCGAACAGGAGTGAAGATTTTCAGAGCAGCAACCTTCATCAATGCCCAAATGCTAAAATGAGCTCGATACTCCTGGTATGTCATACCCCCATTCCCAACCTCTAACATATCAGGATCTGCCAGAAGATCACTTGATTATGTAAGCAACAAACATGAGCATATTTATAGTAGAAAATCAGTAATATAGTAATATAACTTTATTTGCAAGGTAAGATTCGGTAACTTTTCCTACCATTCCATCCACCAGGTCCAGCATATGCTGCCCATTTGTCATTAAGGTCTGCTATAGTCGTCATGCTAGAAAACAAAGTTCAGAAGCTTTTTTAGCATTCATATCTTAATCAAGTAGCTGTAGAAAAGAATCTGAGTTGAAAATTTCAAATTAGTCCAGGTAATGGTTCTCATATGAATCCATCTATTTTCCCCCGTTCTGATCATAAACTCGGCTTACTCAAAAGGTGATATTAAGAGAAATATACCGTTTGGCTATTGTTTCCAATTTTTTTAAACTATTTTTTTCCGTAAAGTCAGCTTAACATAAGCAAATATGTACCTTGCCCATGTATCATTGATGTCATCAGTAGTTCGCCAGCTATTCCCAACTTTGCCTGCCCACAATGCAGGATCATCCTCCCCCCTGCCATGAACATAGTTTAAATTCAATATCTCTCTTCAGGCTTGGGTCTATAAGTTGCAGATCGTATAAACAAACAAGGAAACTGATGATCACCATTCACACAAAGAGTAGAATATTGTCCTTCCAGTTTTGTTTAGAGCATCGCGCATTGGTGGGTATCTGAAATGGAAGAACCATATGTATCAAACATTTTCATTACAATGAGTTTTATATAATTACAGGAAGAGATTAAACCTTTTCTGCGGCGGGATACCCAAGTTGAAGCAGTTGTCGTATTTCAAATAGTCTATACCCTGAAATATAAAAAACCAATACATCATGGAGCTCTTTCCCACATTTTCCCAATATATTGAAAATTAAGATACATATATTGATCCATAGAGGTTCTCAGCAGCATTGAAAGTTTTGACTACTACTGAGCAAAGCCAGGACTCTTATAAAGCATGACTTGTTGGAAACTTGGAAGGTTTGCATAAAAAGAAGATATCCTTCCAGTACTTCACATAAAATCCTTGATACAATACCTTGCCTACCTTTTTACCTCTTATCCACAAAATGGTGTTTAAAAAAAAATTCAGCAGAATGAATTCATATTACCCTTGTATGCAGGCAAGAAAGCCAATCTACAAGGGAACAAGGCAAGACATTACATAACCACAAAGTATCAGAAAGATCACGAGACAAAGTAAAGAGGGGGAAAAACTTTGGTTTCTCTCTCCGGAGAAATTTAGAGGTTGCAGAAGACTTGAGAAAAATAAAGCTAGTAGTATATTTAACAACTCAAAACATGCCTTGGCAAATTATGATAATTTAATCAACAATGGATGTAAACTTACCCAAGAGGCAAAGAGAGCTGCATCATCGTTTTCATGTTTAAGTGATCCAGGGCGGACTTGACAAGTAAAAACTCTACGAAATTCACTAGCTTTAGTGTGATAACATGCATATTTAGGATTGCACAACTATAACTATTCTAAGCACTGATTAGAACAATGGTCATACCCAGCATCAGAGTAAATACCAAGCTTAAGCCCTTTAGAATGGACATAATCTGCTAAAACTTTGATCCCGGATGGAAAAGTTTTAGGATCAGGAAGTAACTGACCCTGCACAACATTCGAATAAATAATGGAACTTTGTTTTCGTTAATATTTGCCTTATGCAAAATGCTAGCTAATAAGAGCTCAATTGATACTCCGTAGATAATCAAAATCAATATGAGTGGTGGAAAGCTCCCATCTGACCTCTGGACTTCGAGACCAACTGGACCAGCAATCATCTGCAGGTGACATTCGTGAGTGTTTCTACAGGATTTATGCCATTGTAAAGCCAACCAGGGGAACATTAGAATACCTATGTTAATGTAGTCATAACCAAGGCCAGCCAAACCAGTGGAGACAAGAGCGTCGGCTGTAAAGCAAAAGTGCATAACAAGTCAAACCAGGTAATAGTCAGTGTCTGAAGAAATTAAGCAACCGTATCCAAAAAACAAATTCCAATCATCACCATCATCACCTGTTTCCTTGATAACTGTTTCATTGATGTTGCAGGCGAAAAAATTCCAGCTATTCCATCTGCCCCACATACACAAAACATTAGAATTACAATTGTAAAAGCAATATTACCTAAAATCAGAGCTCCAAAAGAATCACATCCCAACAAAGTGTTCCTTTTCTACTTCTTTTCAACACACTACTTAACTTCAACTAAATTGAAATGGGAAAAAGCAACAAAATTGGCCGATCAACTGCAAGCCCAGATAGCAAAAACCCCCAAAATGAAATTTAATAAAACAAGTTGACTAGAAAGAACCGAACTTTATGGCACCCATATAACCAAAAATGAAAATGCTAGAGACAGAAAAAAATCAGTTACCCCATTTGAGGAGTTCGAGCGAGGCCATTGTCAAGCTGAAGAACACCATACATGGAAGTATCAAAGATGCTAGAAATGGGCCCCTTTTCAACTTCTGCAAATGGATGAATTCTTGCGGAGACCACCACTGTTATCATGTGGAAGCAGATAGCTGCCCCAAGTAAACTCGCCATGGCTGAAGCTCCACAGCTCCTGGTGCCCGCCATTAATGATTGTGTGGTACAATTAAGCTTTTTCCAGATAATTCTGTGGAATTCAGTGCAAAAGTTTTCTTTAATTTCTCATCTGAGAAAGCGCAGAAATGTGTGTTTTGGTGGGAGGTGGGGGCAGGGGAAAGACAACAGAATCAACCTAATGACAATATTGTTAACCTGTACTGTGCTCCAATTTCCTAATGATGGTTCTTTATAGAATATTCCCATTTATAGTGTAGATTGCAGATAAGGCTTAGTACAGTATTTTAATTAATAGATATAAAAAAATGCTTATCCATTTTAATTACCTTATTTGACTTTATAAATGTGTTGACAAATCAGTTTTTAATTGATATTTATTTTATGTTAAAAAAAGTATAATAATTTGAAGTAAAATACTCCCTCCGTCCCGTTAGTAATTGTAGAATTACTTTTGGACCAAATTTTAAGAAAAACTGATGTGGAACACATGTGGGTGGATGTCTAATTTGTTGAGTGTGCTGACGTCAGCTACAGTGCTGATGACGTCAGCATGATTAAACAAATTTAAAAAATCAGCTACTAGAATTTGATTATGGGAATATCCTTCCCTCCAGAACATGTTCTGCATAAAAAATAAAGAGGGAAAAGTAGGAGGGAAACTAAAAATACCTACACCTGCTCTACAAATACAGCAGCTCTGAACTCATTTCTTCATCTTCTTCTTCTCAAAATTATCTTCCTCTTTCACCAAGCTCTCAGAATCATCATCATCGAGCTTTGTTGGGGCTGATTTTTCGGTGGAATTTTTTGGAAAATGAGGGAGAATCTGACGAACGATGAGCGCAATGATGTGGCGCAGTTCCTGATGGTGACTTCCAAAAATGGTCGTGTAGGATACGGCAAAGCAGCTAAGACAGCTGCTAAATGGGGCATCTCCATGTGGACAGTGGCCTGGATTTGGATATCTGTGAAGCAGCAGGTTGCCAGGATCCTGTCAACATCAGAAGCAGAAAACCAGGCCAGGTTAAAGCAATTAAGGTATTTGATGAAGAATAATTCAAGGTTATCCCATTGCTACTCAGAAAAACTTGCCGTAGTGAAGCAATTCAATGTGATGCTAGAAAAAGCACCATACACCGACTAATAAAGAAAGATAAACTCCGCAAACACATCAATGCTATAAAACCTTTTCTTAGAGAAGAAAACAAGGTGCAAAGAGTAGAATATGCATGCTCACATATCAGGATTGAAAGGCATTCAACCACATTTAAGTTCAAAAGCATGTACAATGTGATATACCTTGATGAAAAGTGATTTTTTCTATCCAAAAAATCAGCTAATTAGATCCTACTGCCGGAAGAAGATAATCCATACAGAAGATGTCAACATAAAGGGTACATTCCCAAGGTCATGTTCATTTGTGCTGAAGCTAGGACTATTATTGTTGAAAATGTTGATGTAATATTCGATGGAAAGATTGGCATATTCCCTCTAACTGACCAGGTGGCAGCACAAAGGAAAAATAAGAATCGACCTAAGGGTACGATTGAAACAAAGCCCAAGAAAAAAAGAAATAGGGATGTCATGACTGCATGCCTTGTCAATGAAATCATACCAGCAAGTGGCCACCCGGGTCAAGCAAGAAGATATACCTACATCAAGACAATGCACCAGCACACATAACAATTAAAAGTGCTGCTTTTCTAAGGGTTGCAAACAGTGATGGGTTTTAAATAATGTTGGATCCACAACCAACAAACTCATCGGACCTCAACATACTAGACCTTGGCTTTCTTCAATCAATTCAAAGGTTGCAGTGGGAAAATGCATGCAAGACTGTGGATGAACTAGTAGCAGCTATGAAGAAGGTATATGAGGAGATAAGGGCTGACACTATAAATAAGATTTTTATCTCATTACAGGATGTGATGATTAAGGTCACGAAATGCAAGGGAGACAACATATATTCACCTCCACACATAAAAAAAGATGCATTTTCACGTTTGGGGCTGCTACAGAATGACCTAGACGCAGATATCAGTCTAGTAACGACTCAGAACAAGACTAACAATATTGGGAAGATTGTGAAAGAGCTGGTCATACTAGATGGCAACCAGAAGCAAGCGTAAAATGTCAGGTTAGGCTATTTTGTGAAATGGTAGTGTTGCATGTTTTTGTTTATTATGTAAACATGTCGTAAGTAGTGTCCATGTTTACGCTGCGACATCAAATCATTTTGTATGAAAAACACTGGTTTATGTTATGTTATTTTGCAAAAAAAAAAAGAGATCCAATGAGTTCCACCTAAGAGCAGATTGAATCACAACATGAAATTCAGTCCTACGGGTTCATCACCCGTGGTTGCATAATAAAATAAACACACATCAAGTACACATGTAGCAGAACCTAGACTATTGGCTTACATTTTAGACCTAGCTTAACACCACAAATGATTTTGATATAAGGTTCTAACACCACTCAGCCTTGTATGAATGAACAAGGCTGTGATTTAGTACTGGAACCTGTTTTTGAATCGCAGAAAAGATGATATGCATAGGCATAGTCTGAGCAACATAGGGTTACAACCAACAAACAACCACCTGAGCAACATAGGGTCACCACCAACAAACAACAACTTGAGCAACATAGGGTCACCGCCAAAAACAACCACCTGAGCAACATAGGGGTCACAACCAACAAACAACAACCTTAGAAACATAGGGTCACAACCAACAAACAACAACCGACCCATATAAGTTCACAGGCAATACAATTTTTTTTGATTTGCACGTATTTCACCACATAAGCAACAAACAACAACCGAGCTAACGTACTCGGCACATAGGTTAACAAGAAGCAGATTAAACCGAGCTAACATACTCATCCATCCAGGTTCACAAACAACCAATAATAAACGAGCTAACATACTCGGTCAAACATTTTTTAGTCACAGAAAGATAGAACCTGTTTGAAAGCAAAATCACAGGATCCCCAACAATTGTTCCACGCAGCCTTCCAATGGGGGCTTATAGCCCCCATGTTGCTGTTTTAAACCTGTTGAGAAGCAATAAAAAAATGTAACAAAAACGAAGTCAGTAAAGTCTTGACCCACAACACATAGCAACGAAAACCTTACCCAAAAAGGAAAATAAAGATGAGAAGAATTGTGTACCTCTTCTTGGGGGGGGGGGGAAGAAGGGGTCTAGGGATTTTAATCCCGTCAACCCATAGCCGGATGTCGTCCAAGGTCTTACTCTGGCCGGTTTCGATCGACTCAGAGGTTACCAGCGGCGCCGCTTTTGAAACAAACCTAGATCGGGAAATGAGGCAGCACGTGCAAACACGCGCCACCGGTGAGACTCGATTTCCAGCAGCACCACCAAGGAGACACGTCGTCAGACCCCCTGCCTGCGCCTACGCCGACTCAGACAAAGCGTCATCACCGGTGGAACGAACTGGTCGCCTGAACCATTGGGATTTTAATGCATTGACATCGGAATCGGCCTCGAATCGGAGCCCATCGGATAGAAAAAGGTGTTGTTTGTATTGGTAGAATGGGTGCATCTGATACCCGCGGCTTTGATGAGGGGTGGGCTTATTCATCAGACGCCGGAGGAGAGGGGAGGCTTTCAAGCTAGGGTTTCTCAGAAGGAAGAAGATAGAGGGATGAGAGAAATCTTGAGATGGGAGAAAAGAGAGATTCACGATGTAAAGGGAGAGATAAGGTCAGCTGACCAACAAAAGCAGGAATAAATTTTGGTAGTTGAAAATTTAAAATGGTTATTGGATTAATTAACATTCTGATTTTAGGTTTAGATATTAAATTAAGATGTTTACTTTTTTCCTTACTTAATTTGTTAGTTAAGATGAGTATTTTCTGTTTTGTTTTTATTGCAGCCATTGTAAATTTATTACTTTGGTAAGGGTATTATAGGGAAAGCACATGGTCAAATTTTTCCAAAAGAGAAAATAGTCAAATTGTGCTATTTCTGATGGGATGGACTAAAAAGGAAATTGTGTAATTACTAATGAGACGGATGGAGTATTTAAAAGCTAATTCAGAAATTTAACCACATTTGAGCAACAACTGTTTTTGACTAACTGCATGTATATAATAATTATTTACTTCGAAATTAAATATAATTAATAACTGTTGATGGTTAGTGTTTGAGTATAAAATATAATTAGTAAGATTAAAAGGCCAAAAGTAATTTTAATAATTAATATAGTATTTAGTTTTTTATTTTAGCAGAAAAGCTATTATTTGTAGCCATGCAAAAAAATTAAGAGAAACATTCATATGAGACCATCTTACCATAACTTATAGTGAAATTAGAGTCAAAGTAAACTTTTAAAGTTATGAAATGTACCCTATGTCAACTTTTATGTTTAAATAGTTGTATTTAGACCCTCCATCTAAGATTGTTTTAGACCATTTCACCCAAATCTTTGTATAAAACTAGATATCAAGAATTATTTTTCAACTTATTTGACCATATAAAAAATAAATAGCCCATAAAAATACAAGTCAAAATACCTCATTATTTTATCCAGTAGTATTTGTTCCATCAACTTTTACGAGAAAGTCTTCCGTCATACTATTTAATGGTTAGATCAATTATAACAAATATTGTTTCAATAATTTTAAGAAATATTATAATTATTTATAATTTGAAATATTTTAAAATGTTCTCAAACTTATGAGAATCTCCTTTCAATAAATGAAAACAAACATTAAATCATCCCATTAATTATATACTTCCTTTGTCCCACAATAAAATACGTACTTTCTTTTTTTAGTCCGTCAACAAAAATAATTCTATTTGTAAAATTTTCATTTTACCGAATTTACTCCCCAAATTTACCATTATTTCCTACAATAGAAGATAAGTATGAATTACATTTCTTTATTTGGAGACATATCAGTAAAATCTCCTAAGATATCTCTAACTACGGAAACTAATTCTCAAAGAAGAAGACTACGTTAAGGGAAGACTAAGTCTGCGAATTATCTTCCTCAAGCTTGACGGCCTTTGGGAAAGTCCAAGCTTGGAAAGAAGGTCTGAAAACAAGGCTTTAGCTTGGGGTTTGTGAGAATGTCAGCCAACTGATCGACAGTAGAGGCGCGAGAGATTCCGAAAGTCACTTGTTGCACATGTTGGCGAACAAAATGATAAACAAAAGCAATGTGCTTCATGCGAGAGTGAAAGACACTATTTGATTACAAGAAAGTTTCTCCTTGATTGCCATGGTATAACACCGGTGGCGGAAGTCGAACTCTGAGTTCACTGAGCAAGGATATGATCCATAAAACTTCATAAGAGGTGCATGCAAGTGCAAGATATTTCGCCTCCATGGAAGATCTCCTAACTGATTTCTACTTATGGGAACCCCATGAAATAAGAGTGGAGCCAAGCTACAAAATGTATCCAGTTGTAAAGATATAATCATCACATTCTCCAGCACAATCGGCATAAAAAAGGCACGCAGGATAGGAGCAGGGCTTTGTGACATAAGGATGCCCAAGTGTTTTGTTCTGGCAAGATACCGAGTGCTTTCTAGTTATGGGGTAGTAAAATTAAAACTGGACGCAAATAGGGTGAAGACCGAAAAATGGATGCAGGATGGGGTGTTTATAAAAAAGAGAATCTCTTTCTATTTATTTCATCCCCATAATTTTCAATAATATTGAAAACAACCCATAAACTTTGCATACCATGTAAAGAATTAAAAAGGTTTAAACCATAAGCTTAAAATGGTTAACA
>JAULKJ010000006.1:14208769-14222083 GCA_032355405.1 Rubia balearica
GAATTCAGAGATGAGCGACGAAGAACTACCAGCGATGACCAAATCATCCACATAGATAAGCACATTGCAAGGAAACTGAGCCATGGGTAAAAGAAAATAAAGAGTAATCTGCTTCACTCTGAACAAAACCAAATGCGCGTAAAGCTTGGGCTAACTTTACAAACAAATTGTGAGGAGCCTGGCGAAGACCATAAAGAGATTTCTAAAGGCGACAAACCTTACCAGGAAACGCGGGGTAGCCCAGTGGAGGTTGCCTATATACCTCCTCATGTAAATCACCATGGAGGAAAGCATTATGCACATCCATCTGATGAAGTTTCCAACCTCAAATTAGTGCAACTGATAAAAACAGACGAACCGAACTCATCTTTGCAACAGGAGCAAATGTTTCAGTATCGTCAATACCTTCTTTCTGGCGATTGCCAAGAACCACCAAACGATCTTTGTGACGCTGAATGGATTTCAATATCAACAAGAACCACCAGCGATTGCCAAGAACCACCAGCTGAAATAATGATATTTCAAGATTTTGGGATTTTAGGCTCTAATACCATGAAGAATTTACGAGGTAATAATTGTGTGTTTGCATTCATGCTCTGGGTACATTATATAGAAGTACAAAAGACCAAAACTCAAATAGAAAAAGAATTACAATCTAATTACAATGACATATATTACTAATCCTTAATACTAACGGTAGTATAGAGGTAGTCTGAGTGGGGAAAAGGTAGTTGTCGAGCGAAGCCGAGCGAAGATACCGGTCGGCAAATGCTGAAGCCGATCGATGATGGACGACAAAGCCAGAGCGAAGATATCGGAGCGACGGATGAAGGACCAGGACCGGAGCGGAGGTTGGTGTCCCGACCAAAGCCAAGGTCAGCCCGCGATCGAGCAAACCAGTGGAGAGAAGCCGTTGTAGATTTGGCTGAGGTGGAGATTTCCCTTCTTCTCCGGCGACTCTACAGATCTGGCGATGGCGGAGAGCGAGCTTGAGTACGACCGGAGCTCGGTCATATGGACGAGTCAGATTCAGGTTATCGGCCGGCCAAGGTATGGGTCAAATTTGGTCAACGACCGGTTCATAGCCAATCAACAGCCGGCCAATTGGACGGGTCAAAGAAGGTCAACGTCAAGGTTTCAATCGGTCAATGGCCGGGTCAACGGCAATCATCGAACGGTTACTGCACGGAGCACGGTCAACGACGATCAATGGACGGAGCATGCTCAACGACTGGAGTAAGGCCAATAAACGGAACATTTTCAACGAACGGAGCACGTGGAACGAACGAAGCACAGTCAACAATGGTCAACGAACGCAAGCACGATCAATAATGTCAGCACGGTCAATGAATGGAGCACGACTGTCAATGTCAGGAACACAGTCAACGAACGCAAGCACGATCAATTATGTGAGCACGGTCAATGATTGGACCACGACGGTCAAAGACGTTCAAGGATAGTCAATGAACAGTCAATGAACAGAGCACGTTCAACGAATGGAGCATGATCAACGACGGTCAATAAACGCAGCACGGTCAATGAACGTAGCACAACGGTCAATTTGCGGACGACGGTCATCAACAACCCGGTCAACAACGGCTAAAGAATCCCGGTCAAAGCATACAATGTCCCGATCAATAACGAACAAAGTCCAGAGGAGTTCATCAGGTCAACAACAGCGATCAGTGACATACAACAACTTCCCACCTCAGCCCTTCTGAAGTCCAGGCCTAAAGCACATCTAGCGTATTCTTTTTTTAAAGCTTATTCCTTGACCTTATGAGCTATAAATGACTTACGTTGTAGCATGATTTCCTTGGATGAAAGCGGGGTTTTAGATTAACTAGTTTAGGGCGTTGTGTTCGACTGACCAGACGCAACTCGGAGACTCGGGTTCTCCTCCCTAATAAATGATGGTCTTTAAGTCTCTATACGCCAAGTTGGCGGGGAGCAAGCTCTCATACACCATGCTGGTGTGGAGCTCTGATACACCTTGACGGTCTATCAAGTGGGACGCTCACCCATTCACCCTCTGTGAGCCAAACATGTGGAATTATTTCCACCTTGTAATAGTTATGTTTTTCTCATTATTAGTTTTGGTGTTTCAATAGTTTCTTAGTACATCAATTGTAATAGAAGATAGACTAGCAGTAGTACTAGTTTATCACCAAAATTGTAAATTATTTCTATATCTGAATGAGAAGGGCCCTACTATTTGTTTTAAAAAAAATATATAAACAAAAAAAAGAAATTGTTTCAAGGAAAAAAGAAATAATTTAAGACAGTTTAAGATAAGCTTTGGCTTTCATTCTCCATATTGAAATAATTGAATCAATTATTAACTATTCATCGGTATTAATTAAACTCTACTTTTATTTTAAATAAAGTTTTTTGCAGCTTAAAAACCATACTTTTTGTACAATAGATTTTGGATAGACTAAATCGCGCACTTTCTAAAGCTGTTTAATAGAGGTTTCTCCACTTGTGTTAGCTGCCTATTTATATACAGCATTGGAGTTCGGATTTTACAGCTATGAATGGTATTGGAGAGTTTTCATTTTACAGCTCTATCGATCTCCGTCGACTTCTGTAGACCGGATAGTTTCTAATAAAGAGAAGCTTGTATTAAACACGAATAATTGCAAACATAAAATTTAATAAAAAAGATTGAAATTTAAGATTGATTCTAATTTTTCTTGAGACATACAAAGGACTCAAATGGAGATGCTATAGGGAACCCCTTGTGAAGTCATCCCAGGTTCTGAAGTCGGCTTGAGAAGCTGATAAGGCACCACACCGGCACCGGCCCGGTTTCTGAGGTTTGTGTTGGCATTCTTTCCATCTATGATCCTTTCAAGCTCCATCAACCGCCCTTGAAATTCTTCAAATGCCGCCTTGATCACCGGATCTTCTTCCCACGCAGGCTCGGTACTATCTCCAAGATAATCCTCATCAGGGGAATGAGTCGACAGGATGCGCAAAACCGCCATAACCAGGGTTGCTTGAAACTGTGAAGGGAAGCAAGCCAAGAGCTCGATCTCGGGCCTTCTCATGAACACATCCATCTTTTCTTTACTTGGTTCCTCGGTAGGCATGGGGGTTCTCGCAATTGTAGGCCGGTTTGGAAAGTAACCGGCGAAATCATACTGCCCAAAGTTCACTGCAGCATGGTGGCCCGAAGTTACCCACACCATGGTAGTCGCGATTTCGATAAGATCATCGCAAGTGTTCAACGCAGGCCACCACGGTTCATCTTTCTTGTCAGCGTGCCCGACTGTCCGGATTTCTTCCCACCATGGCTGAAGCTCTTCATCAGATTGTACAGATTTTGCATCAGGATAGTAGTGTGTGACATAATCTCTAACCCACTTTTTCAGAATATCCCAGAGCATCAAGCCATCATTTGCATAAGGATAGTCATTGATTGCGAGATTTAAGCCATGTGGAGCACTTGGATCGGGCTGGGCCATTCCCCTACACGCTCCCCGCAACCAACAATGTCAATTAAGTTCTAGAAACAGTCGAAAGAAAGGAAAAAAAAAGAAGCTAAATTACCTGCTGATCAGGTCTGCTGGTAGTGCTTGATGATCGAATCGCCACAACTTATCATACGCGACAGAGCTAAGCTCAATAGAGTACTTAAGAGGTGAAAATGTTGATTCATTAATGCCACCAGCATTAATCAAGGCTTCACGAGCCAATGCGTTTATCTCCATTGTGTATCGAAAATGAGGATGTAGTAGCCGATATATTCGATGCATCTCACCAAGTTGTCGGTGTGTTGCGATTATGTAAGGTTCTGTGCAACAATGAGTCCTCAGCCTGCAATATATCATTTGACACATCACATAAGATCAAACTTATATCCACGCATTAAGAAAAACATACTTGCCAACCCGATAAACAACGCTTACCAGTGACTCACTAGCTGGTGAAGCCCGGAGTCATGAGCAAGCAAATGAGCTTTGGCAAGCTTCCAGAGCCAGGTACCAGTGGGAGTCCAACACGGGGTGAAAACTTCCTTCCATTGAGGCTTACCATCCATTGGTGGCCTAGTTAGCTCAATGCCAACCGGCATCAATGTGTCATCGGGGGTCAAGAAAAACAGCGCTCGCGAGCCATAAAGTGTCGTTCCCTCCTGTGATCTCACTCTCTCCACATACGGTAGGAGTATATCGTGATAATCTAACATGAACAACTTCTTTTGCTTCAAAGCCTGCATTAAAACATGCTATTACTCGAAAGAAGACTTCCATGTACTTCAAAGCTACAAAATATTAAGGATTCGTTTCATTAATATTTACCTCCTCCAGAGTCATGAAGCCTTTGATTTGTTTCTCAATGACTTCTTCTGTGAAGGCTGAATCTGCAGGACCATACACCTTAGTGTCTAGCGCGCTCGTCAGAGGCCATTCCTGAAAATTCATCGTACGAAAGCATGTTCAAAAAATGAAATGAAATAAAAGAAACTGTGCTTCAAAACGTACCTTAACCAGCTGAATGTTGCATGGATTCAATCCAGCTAGAGTTTGACGAGAAAACTCTGTATCTCTCATCCATCCAAAACCTTCCCCTAAGAAAATGTCAGAGAATTTTCTATCAGCACTCTCATGTAATTCTAGTTTCGTTTCCATATCCCGGATTCCATGCATACAGAAACTCTTTAATTATGTTAGCAAACACAATTATCAGTTAACAAGGTAGAGAATAGGAAATTACGTACGATCAACAAATTCAGGAGTGTCGAACATCAGGACATGGTTCCGTGTGTCGGAAACAGCTTTGATTATGTTGGGAAGGACATCCAAAATGCTGGAATTGATGGCGGGAAGGTGAATCCCTTCATTGTACAAGGAATCAATTTCAGTGAAATAGGGAAACCCTAAGTTCCTGTTCTGGATGGCACCTTCAATGGATGGCGCTATGATACGCAGCACTGATGATAGAGTGTTCACTGAGAACATCGCACTCTTCACCGGCGAAAACGCCTAGTCTCTTGGCACGTATACGTCTGAACCTCTTGATTCTGACTATGGGTCTGAAATAAAACATATGCAGGTTCCAAAACATTAAAATTTCCATTTCTCACATTAAATTTTAGCCAGCGTAAGTTACTATTTATTGTATTCAAGAATCAAGATCTAGGTACATACATATGCGTACCTTTCTTGGTTTTAGGGCGGCCGGTGGGATACGGATAGGTTTTGTTACCACCCAAAACTGGCCTAGCCAGATCTTCGGTGCTATCAGGATTTCCAAGATCATCGTAAATATCGTAATCGTAGATTCGGTCGGAATACTTCCGTTCGCCGGTTCCATCTCCTCGAAGGAGTTCTAGCTCTTGCTTCCGGTACTTTTCCAACCCGTTTGGAGTTTCCGACGGTAAATATGACTGTTACATCCGCATTACTTTATTATAATATCAATTACATTATAACAACATTTTGATTAAGGAAAGAATAGCAGCACCATCCATCCCCAGAAAATTTTTACGTGGGGAAAGTAGTGTGTGAGGGTGAGATACCAATAGTTTGTTGACATGTGTACAATTATTAAAGTTTTTAGCAGTTTTTATTTTTTAATTTCTTTTACATTTTCTTTTCTCTTCATATTTAACACTTGTAAAAGAATCATTGGTCGCTCACCCCGCATACTACTTTGCCTTCCCAATATATATAAAGAGGTAGAGAAATAATAGTTATTTCAATTGATGATTTTTGACCGCATAAGTTGATGAATAAGTGTGAAATTGTCTCCATACATTATTATTATTTTTTGACTTGATAGATTAGACCGTTTTGTTTATGATGATAGTTCGATTTAGTTGTCACTACAAGAAAAAAGGGTTTTCGTGACGGAATTCCGGTGACTACAAATTATTTGGTCGCTAAAAATCGTATTAGTGACTTACATATTTTCGTCACTATTTTTGGTCACCAATGAACTTTTAGTGACCAAGTAAAAATCGTGGTCAATAAACTAGTCACAGAAAGGTGTTGGGCATAAGAGTTAAGTAATCTGCCTATCCTTGGTGACCAATGGAGATGACGAAAAATAAAATGGTCACCAAATTATTATTTAGTGACCAAAGTAACGGTCACTCACCCTTTTGGCAGGAAATATTATCACCACATTTTCTATGCCCTTATTTTTCTTTTCAACAAATACTTTACTTTCTACATATAAACACTAATAAGTGTAAACCGTTATTTAACTTTCAAACAACACTAATAATTAGGTTAACTTTAAATAATCAATGGTCAACCATCACTTGACTTTCTATGTATAAACACTAATAACTAAATTGACTTTAACTAAGTTGACTTTAACTAATCATAGGTCAAACCTTACTTGACTTTCTATACATAAATACTAATAACTAAGTTGATTTTAAATAATTATCATTTATCAGTAAACCTGTACTTGACTTTTTATGTATAAACACTGATGACTACGTTGACTTAACTAATTAACCGTTAACCCATACACTGCCACAGATACTCCCCTATAGCACCTATTTGTTGGCACTAGTTTTTGAAAACCGATGTTCAAAATAATTGGGCAATGATTTAATTTATTTCAACGCTGATTTTTTGAAAAACGTTGATAACCAAGAACTGATTTGATAAAAATCGGTGCCCAAACCGATGCTTGGTAAATTTTGACACCGATTTATTTTTTATTAGCTCAGGCTTTTTGAGAACCAGTGTTAAATATTCACATTTGAGTAGCGGTTTAAGGGGGGCCACCGGTTTACAAACTAGTGCCAAAGAGGAAGTGTCACCAGTTTGCAACAAACGTTTTAAAAAAATGGTACTAAAAATTTTAAAAATTCAATCTTTCCCCCAATAAGTTAAAAAAATTGCTAAACATTTAATGGTCTGTATGCATCCGCTCCAAGCTAAAAAAACTTTTCTTAACTTTCAAAATTGTTCGTTTCTTTTGTTGACTTTAACTAATAACTAAGTTGACTTAAATTAATCAACGGTCAAGCCTTCATTGACCTAATATATATATATATATAAATACGATTAAAAATGTATGACATTAATTAGTTAATATTCAATCCTTAATTGATTTAATATATATATATATATATATATAAATGCAAATAAAAATGTTTGATTTTAACTAATTAACGGTCGACCCTTACTTAACTTAGTATGTGTAAATAAGAATAAAAATGTTTGAGTTTAACTAATCAACGGCCAACCCCCCTTACTTGACTCAGTATATATAAATACGAATGGAAATGTTTGACTTTAATTAATCAACAGTCGGCCCTTACTTGAATTTTTATATCACTAATAACTAAGGATTCACTTTAACCAACAACGGTCAACCCTTATTTGACTTTGTATATATAAATAATAATAACTACGTTAACTAATCATGGTCAACACTTATTTGAATTAGTATATATAAATATGAAAAATATGTTTGATTTTAATTAATCAACGCTCAACCTTACTTTACTTTCTATGTTCAAATAGTAATAACAAAGTTGACTTTAACTAATCAACAGTCAACCCTTAATTGAGTTTCTACGTATAAACACTAATAACTAAGAATTGACTTTAACTAAGCAATGGTTAACCCCTACTTGACTTTCTATATGTAAACACTAATAACTACGTTGACTTTAACTAATCAATAATTAACCATTACTTGACTTTCTATGTATAAACACTAATAACCAAGTTGACTTTTACTAATCAACGGTCAACCCTTACTTGACTTTTTATATAAAAATACTAATAACTAAGATACATTTAACTAATCAACAGTCAAGCCTTACATGACTTCATGTATATAAACACGAATGAAAATATTTGACTTTAACTAATCAACGCTCATCCTTATTAGACTTTCCATATATAAACACTAATAACTAAGGATTTATTTTAACTAAACAACGGTAAACCCCTACTTGATTTTCACTGTGCAAACACTAATAACTAAGAATTGACTTCAACTAAACAACTGTTGAACCCTACTCGACTTTCTATATGTAAACACTAATAACTAAATTGACTTTAACTAATCAATGATTAACCCTTACTTTACTTTCTATATTTAAATAGTAATAGCTAAGTTGACTTTTATTAATCAACGGTCAACCCCTATTTGACTTTTTATATAAAAATACTAATAACTTAGATAAATTTAACTAATCACCGGTCAACCCTTACTTGACTTCGTATATATACGAATGAAAATATTTGACTTTTAAATTAATCATATTTTAAAAAGGAATTAATATTAAAATAATAAAAGAAAAATATACTCGTAAATTATAATAAGTAAAAAATTATATGAATTTTGAAAGAAAAAAATTAAATACAGTATAAATTAGTTATTAAATAAATCTGAACCGTTGATTGCTTTTCATATATTGAATCTTAACCTTAAAATCTTCTCCTATAAATAACTACAACCCTAATCCATCTAACAATTTACATTCAGCCTCACCGCCGCTCAATCGCCACTCTCAACGCCGCTTAATCGCCACCTTCACTTGCTGAAACCCTCACCGCTCGAAGCCTCAAGAAGCTGAACCCATTTCTTTTCCATAGAATCCCACGAAGAAACTGGTCTGGAAAATGTGACCCAACTCACATTTCAGCGGTGGAAGGGGAAGACGGTGGAGGAGTTGTTGGATTCCATCGCAGAAGGGAAGGTCGGGGCAGCCCCAAAGTTGGCTTGCTTTAATTCCTAAGAGTTGAGTTTCTAGGAATTGTTGGTATGATTTTTGACCATTTTACAATTCTTGCATTTTGAGCAGAGAAATCATTGGAAAAACACACACTGCTCTTAGCTTATTAAAGCCTTGGTGTGGTATATGGGGACCTTTCCATTTCCCCTCTTTATGTGTACAGGAGCTCATTTGCAGAAGACATTAAGCATTCAGATACCAATGAAGAAATTCTAGGTGTTTTTTCTTTTGTGTTCTGGACTTTCTCTGGTGCCCTGTTCAAGTGCGTATTTATAGTTCACCGACTTGATGATAATGGAGAGGGTATGTAGCATGTAATAGTTACCAGTATCAGAAGAAGTTTGAATGGATCGTAATTAAACTGTGATTTAATTTATGTTTTGTGATGATGTTGCAGGTTGTACTTTTGCTCTGTATTATTTGATTTGTGGGCATGCCAAAGTGAGCCTCTTTCCCAACTGCCAAGTTGTTGATGAAGCTCTTTAAACGTTTTCACTCGAGCACCCCCCTCAAACCGAAAATAATTCAAAGGTGAAGCATTTTATTGAGAAGCACAAAACATTGCACACTAATCTCCTGATCTTTGTATTTGTAGGCACTTGCATGGTGATTGGACTTGGAATACTGACTCCAACTATATCTGGTAACAAATTTCTATGCTAGAGTCTTATGAATTTGCAATTTTCATTGCAGTTTTCTTGGCAGTTTCTGGTCTTGAGCTATCTATGTCTAAAGATCAGCACCAGTGTAAGTTTTCATTCATAAGGTGATGCTAATGGATGGAGGTGGATATTGCTCCTTTTTCCAAAACTAAGATGAGATTGGATAAACATCTGTAGCTCCTCATCTAATGGTTACACTTTACTTGATCTAATTAGAACAACCTTTGTTTTCTATTGTTAGGAATTTGAAATTAGTGTCAGCTCCTATAAAATATTGCCTTGCATTACGCAAGACTCCATTTCAGTAAGAACTTAAGAAAACTGAGAAATCTTTCAAGGTCTTTTTCCATGTGGAAAATTCAAGAGGAGCTTTTGGGGGTTCTGGGGGATTTATATAGTATGAGGGTGTACAAAATTGGTGAGAGTTAAGGTGTTTCTATCAGTTGTGGGGTGTGCATAAGAGAGGCAAATTGGTTAGCTAAAAACTGATTTTAATTATTTTTTTGTACTCCATTCTGAGTGATTCTTTCATTCAGGTATTATTGTTAATTTTCCAAAAGGCAAAAACAACAAAGGTCAATTTTTTTGGTTAAAGTGTGAGATGGTTCTCTGCTTATATCTTCGTGTCAAGATGTATAACGTGGAAATCAGCTGGAATGTCTCCGTGAAATGAAATTGCCCTACCAAAAAAAGAGTTTGATCTTTTTTAGCTTACCTTGAAATAAGTCACAAGTTTGTTGAGACCAGTCTAGCTAGATAAGCAAGCAGACTTCCTTATGTATGCCTACTTCTAAATCCATGTGATTTGGTAAAAGTCTTAAATCAGTTGGTCCTTATCAGTATCACTTGGAGTCTATACTAAAGACAGTAGCTTGATTGATCATTCAACGAATTTATTTGCTATTTTGATAAAACATTGAGGCAACATGTAATTTCCTACCTACCTAATGTGGTTTTCTCTACACAATTGTTCCTATTACATATTATGTTTTTGATTGCTTCAATTACCTATGAGGAAATGAATTGGTCTTGTAAAACTTTTGTACTAATTAAGTAACAAAAAATTGAATTTGTTGTTCCAGGTGTGTTCGGTACCAAATGGTGCCATTTTTAGTAACGCACTCTTTACTGCACAATTTTTTTACCATTCCAAATTGTGAGTTTCTGCTTGGCAGGCTTTCAAGAACTATTGCTATCATGTCATATTTTTTACATTTATGTCTCTTTTTGTTCTATTTGCAGATGCCTTGATTCCAATCATTTTTTTCATACTTGTGTGCCTATATGAATTGCAGCATTATGGCACATGTCAGCTGTCTGCTTGGGTTTCTGTTGCTCTAGTGGTTCTCATTTGGTTGGTGTGCCTCTGTGCCCTTGGTTTGTACAACATATTTCACTGGAATCACAAGATTTACAAACCTCTTTCCCCGTATTACATGTTCAAGTTCTTGAAGAGGACGGAAAAAATGGATGGATCTCTTCGGGTGGAATTCTTCTATGCATTATAGGTAACATTTGAAGCAATGACATTTAGCTACAAGGAATATATTTTTACCAGGGTCTAATGTGCACAACTTTCAAGTGCTTCACTTTTATCAACAATATTGGAATGCAACTCTTAACATTTATTGTGCTCAATTGTTCAGGTTCAGTCGGTGCTTGCCTCGATACTTATCCTTAATTGTGCAATGCAACTCCTGACATTTACTGGACTCGATCATTCAAGTTCACCCAGATTCATTTTTGTAGCAATATGCATGATTTTTTTAGTATTAGTATTAAATGTAATTAAATATCTTGATTTTAATTAAAAATATTGGTGTGCCATTTATGTTGAGAATGACTTATTTATTTATTTTTATGTAATTATTATTATTAAATAAAAATATTGATTCTCAATATGGTCACTATTGTTTAAATGTTACGACCAAATTTCAGATATAAAATTTGGTCATTGACTATTACTGCTGGTGACCATTTTTTCAGAAACAAATCGCAACTTTTTCCGTGACTAAATAATTAAAGGGAATAGATGGAAATTAACTTTAGTGACCCATTCAGTGACTAATAATACTATTGGTCATCAAATTTTTGTGACTAAACATTATTCGTCATCAATTCTTCAGTGACTAGAAGATCTTGGTCATCATTTTTGTAGTGACTACAAATTATTAGTCATCAAATGTTTTAGTGACTAAAAGTTACTGGTCATTAAATATTTCAGTGACTAAGTCATTTTAGTCACTGAAACTTTTGACCAAAATTTTTTGGTCATCAATGCAACAAATTAGTGACCATTTCCGGTTTATTGGTGACTATTTTTTTGACGAATACATTTCGTCACTAATATTTTTGACCAAAAATATTTGGTCATTAAAACCAGTCGCCGTGACCAACTGAAAAAAGTCGTCACCTCGACCTTTTGTGACGGAGATAATGTGACCAAATGGTGACGACCCAATTTTGGTCACTGAAAGTCATTAGTGACGAATTTCTAACATTTAGTGACCAAAATCAGTTTGTCACTAAAAGCCATTTTTCTTGTGGTGTGTTCAAGTCGATATATTATATCCAACCTGATTGTAAAGATCGTGTATTCGTGGTTTTGCATGTATTTTTGTATTAGAAATTTTATTTATTTGGCAGGTTGATCCGTGTTTTTCAAGATATTTACAATTCAAAAAACACAGGTCCTGTTTTAATAAAATAGTGTTAGGGATTTAATCTGAAACTTGTGGGTGGAATTAATGTATAAACTAGCCTAAAATACAAAATATCACATCAATAATTGAATGACCACTAGGAAGTACTTCCTGCTAGTTTCACGTTAAATTATTTTTTCATAAATACACTAAATGAAATTCGAAGGGATTTCATCGTATATTAATCTGAAAATGATTGGAAAATATTCTTTTTTTATTCAACATACAAATTGAATTTGTTGACTAAAAGTATAAAATTTAAAAGTCCATTTTTGAAACACGGTAGTTTCATAAATCATGGAAATACCAAGGTTTAAAGTGTAAATTAGAACAAATGAAGATAAAATTTTCAGGTTGCATGAATCGGGTTAAAATTTTATAACTGCTACACGTTACATGATAAATTTTTAATATTGTCACTAAGAACTTTAACCTTTTATTATTCTTATTAAATCCCGTCCTTCCATAAACCTATGGAAAATGGTTTTTCCCAAGATTTTACCAAAATGAAATATAAAAATATATTAGATAAAACAAAAGGTCTCACGAAATACGGAGCATGTAGTAAACTTTGTCAATATTAAAATAAGCAGAAAATTTATATGTTAGCAAATATTATAGGTTAAAATGTTGGACAAATCAGATTCTGTCACGTATTCTATAAATTTTATATTTAATAAAGTGAGAGGTACATTAGGAAGTAAGAAGTGATTTGTGAAACACGTGGCATAATATGATTTGTCCAATATCTTAACATATAACATTTGCTAATATATAAATTTTTCTGATAAATACTCCCTCCGTTTTATTTATTTATTACATCATAGATTTAGGTGCTTGGATTTAGGTGAAAAAAATGAGTGGATCAAATTGAATGTAGAAAGTAAAAAGTAGAATGAGGATGAAATTGAAGGAATCTTACAAAAAATGAAAAAAAGTACAAAATAAAAATAAATAAATCTCTATTTATAGTAAGTGTGGCATAAATCACAAAACAGAGGGAGTAAGTGATCTGAAAGGAAATAGAAAAGAAGGGACAAGTGAAACTATAGAGAGAGTTTCTAATACTCCCTCCATTCCAGTTCAAACTGCACACTTTTTGGTCAACTTTCTCAGGTCATGTTTGAACATTAATAACTTTAATTACGGATATTAACGGTACATTAAAATTTAATATTTAGAAACTACGTCGACATAGGAGTCTAACAATATCTCACATGATGATATTAGAGTC
>JAULKJ010000006.1:14227285-14244247 GCA_032355405.1 Rubia balearica
CGACACTATTTCAATTGGGGGTGCAGGGAGTGTATTTTTAAGAGTCGTATTTTAATTGTCAAACTTTTCAAAGACATGTTTGATATTTAGTAAAAGTTAGTAGAGTAGGAAATTCTCAATGCTAAACACATTTTTAATGTAGACATTAATTTCAAGTGTCAAAATCAAATAACCATAAGAAAATTTTATATGTTACTGAATTTTGTATGTTAACGTGTTGGCTCAATCACATATTAACATGTGTGGATTTTTCATTTTTTTTAAATAAAAATAACTGAATAGTAAGTAGTGGTTGAATTTTTGGACACATGTATAATTGGCCCCTCACGAGAACATACAAAATTCCTAAAATACAAAATTTAGACTGCTTCAAGCAATTGTTCAATACTAATGTCCACCACTTTCTATTCAAAAATGATTAAAAAATATCCTCGAATCATCAGAGGGTTATATTATGCCGCCGCCGCCACTGCTGTGTCACTGCCCCTCCACCAACCACCACCATCGCCGTAACAGGTAAAATTATATTAATATATTATGAAAATTGATAGGTCATATTAGCACATTAATAATAAAAAAAGTGTAGAGTTATATGAGCAATTATATAAAAGCAGAGTGTATGGTAATACACTCGACCAGTCTTAACGGACGACCGCAACATCATATACATCACTATCACATCATAACAACAACATATACTACATAAAATTTGATATCACAACATCCTCATTCTAGTATTAAACATCATTATCACATGTCCTAACCTCATTTCAAAATCAATCAACATTAAAATCCTAGGTCAAAGAACACAGTAGAATAACAACTACACACACAACACCGAAGGCTATTCAATCATCAATGTGGACTAAACACAACAAAATAAACTAAATATCATAGAAACCCCTATATTATAGTATACTATACATACCGCATATCTCTATTCATATGATGAGAAGTAAAATAATCACATAATCAAACTCAATTAAACATTAATATAGTCAATTAAGGGAAAATTCGTATGAAGATGCCATTTTGAAGGGTTCCCGCATCTCCACTTCAACGTCTATTGCATCGATCTTGCCAAAGCTCCTTCTTCGCCATCAGAATCACAATCTAAAACACAGGCGATCGGTAGAAGAGGTTGAAATGACAATTACATGCGGTTGGCGTTGATTTTGTATTTGATATAACACTTTGTTCTTATAGTATATGCTGATATAAACTCTGCACTTTTTACGAATGTCCTTATATAACCTCACTTTTAAGAATGTGCATAGATTTTACCCTATCAGTTTTCATAATGTGTTGATATTACCCTACCTGATTACGGCGACAACGCGACTGTGGACGACGGTGGTCCAACGACAATAATTGGAGTACTAATGACTTTAAGGACAATAACGTGATTCCCTCATTTTTAATTTTGTTTCTAGAAGGCATGAACATCTTTTTTGCAGAATTTAGGCTAAAAAATTGCCAAGGTGTTTTTGAATTATCTAGTAATATATTGCCATTTTAAATTATCATAAGGTTATAACTGGCACTTAATATGAATTATACTTCCCCCCGTCCCATAGAAAATTCATAGTTTCCTTTCTGGTCTGTCCCAATAAAAACTTCATATATTTACCTTCTTCCTTTTCTGAACACAATTTAGTGGCTTCAATTCAACCATGATCCACTAAAAAATAGCCACATTCCTCTCTTTCTCATTAGCCAACTCAACACTTCTAAATGGACGTACAAAAAATTAATATGCAAGTTTTTATGGGACGGGGGAAGTATACGTTTATACAGACACCTTTCTCTAAAAAATAATAATTTATGAACCAATCATACATCACTTAATGTATGCTTATATTAGGATGATCCTGGCATATAAGTCTTTTTCATAAGAGTGTTTATAATCATTTCGTTACTCCTCTGTCTCTTTTTTAATGTCTTACATCACTATAGTTGATGTTATTTGTATTGTAAAATATATAAATTTATAAATGTGAAAAATATCATGAAATACTGTTACATTCATCGTAACACATATTTCTAGAATATTTATTTTTCATAATTTATTTTTAAATATAATTTAAAATATTAATATCATAAAATCATCATTGAATAATAAAAATAAAACACTAAAAAAGGGACTACCTAACTTAACCTTGATTAATTGTGTGGGGTTGAGCCAACATATAAAAGTGTTTATAATCCTTTCGTTACCTAACTTAACCTTGATTAGTTGTATAGTCTGGGGTTGAGCCAACATATAAAAGTGTTTATAATCCTTTCGTTACCTAACTAAACCTTATTTAATCGTATAGTTTGGGTTGAGCCCACAAACTTTGTGGGATTCTAAAAACTGTCGGCCAAGCCCACCAAAGTAAGGCAGACTCACTCGCCTAAGTAATTGTGTATTTGAGTGTTCTTTATGTCATTATGTGGGTGTTGGCACGACACGCAGTCTCTAAACGATCATTAGCGCGTCGACCGTAACCCCCGACAAGACGGGCTAAACCTACTTCAAAACCCCCCAACCTCGTATACAAACAGGAAATCCTCAATCCAATTCCGCTATTTGACGATGTGGGACTAACTGAATCCTACTTCGCCACGTCGCTCTTTCTTCACGACCAATCAGTACACCTTGTGGTAAACAGCATCCTATCCATACAAATCACTACTTATTGAAATACTTTACACCGCGAGAGTTTGTTCAGACTAGTTTTTTGGGAAAATGGGGTTTAGAGCTCTTTCGATTCCAGCCCCTCAAAATGGCTTGCTTGCTCCGAGCTTGCTCAGAAGAAATGCGAATTCCTACGACTGCAAATTCGCCATCGTTTCGGCCAAGAAAGATGGAGATGAAGGTGAAACAGAGGATGACAAGAAGAGGAGGAAGAAGGATAACAAACAGTCGCTTTTCTCCAGTGTGACTGAAGCTCTCGACTTCTCGCAGGTTCGATCTGAAGAGGATGCTGACCTTCTGTATGAAGCCAGGGAAGCTACGAAATCCGGCGGTCGGATGAGCCGGGAACAGGTTCGATTACATCTTTCTTCTATCTTAAAACTAATCGATAGTGACTAGAAATACCGCTTAACCTTATATATTGAGTAATAAGGTATTGAATTACGACCTATCATGTTGTATTGTTGATGCAGTATGGAGCTCTTAGAAGGAAGATTGGCGGGACCTACAAAGATTTCTTCAAATCCTATGTCGAAGGTAGGCGAATCTCCCTAAATTTGACAAAATTCAACTTCCACACTTCATTTTCCCAACAAAATCTTTCATAAATGTTGCAACTTTTGGGGCCATGAGACTAAACCGGCGATTTGTGTGTATCAGTGGATGGAGAATACGTGGAAGAGGGATGGGTGGACAAAACGTGCAAAATATGCAAGAAAGACACGAGGGGTGTGCCAAGGCAGGTGGATAAGCTAGGGAGATATGTTCATGTAGAATGCATGGAGAACAAGAAATCTGGGAATTTTTTCACCAACCTATTCTCCTTTTGAATCTTCATAGTTTGGTGAATTTGGCGCTTGCCAATGTATTCTAAAATGTATCTTGGTTATGAGTAAATCAGAAGGTTTCAGTGTTACAACTTGTAATTTGCAGTTGATCGAATTTTTTATTTTTAACTGACCAATTTTTGGTTTTGCAACGACGAATATTGCTGCTGCTGGTGCTGGCCATACAACATAGACGAATATTGCTGCTGTTGGTGCTGGCCATGCAACATAGAGGAGCGAGCTGCCATGAGCGAATGCGATACCATCCGCTGCACTTGCTGCTGCTGGAGGTAGTGCGCTCTGTGCTGCATGCCAGCAGGAGGGAACTGCATTAAGGACATCAACGATGAAATACTAGAGTGATAAAACTAGTAGAAAGGTTTAATTTGATATAATATGAATGACACATGTCATTAACGACCTTTCTTAATCCATGGCACGCTCCATTCGTCCAACAGGAAAGTGAACTACAATCTATATCTGCTGAATTATATGTTAAGAAATCAATCGATGAACCTAAATACCTGAGAATGCATGTTAGGAGGTTGAGGTTGCAGATCCGCGATGGCAACGAGGTACATCAGGTTTCTTTGGAGCCTTGCTTGGTTCCTGAGCCAATACAATGAGTACTAATCTCATGAGATCTTCCAAAAATACAAGAGATGTGGCAGCAATTGATTGTGTCTAAAACATTTATCAGCGGCAAATGTTTTTTGACCCGAAAAGAGTTCTTTCATACAGTGTCCAAAATCATATGAAAAGTTTAGGGCAAGCATGCACTCTTTCACAGCAGTCATAAAACCAGTCAAACTGGCAAACCCCAAAGAACAGAAGAAGAGCATGCATCCAATAAAAGCAAAAACAGAATGTGCAGAAATTGCAAAGCAGAAAGAAATGGAGGAGTAGCGGCAATTGAAGAACAAGCACCGGATAGCGTCCCTGCAACAGCCTGCACGGTATTTCAACAAGCTATGGTTACTGCAACGCTGAAGTTGCATTTGAATAAAAGAGGTCAGCTCCTGATAACATAATATACAGGTTGAGTTTACTTGCCTCCAAATCATAGGTTGGGTTGGGTTGGGCTGCCCTGTACACTCCCAACCAAAGTGCCGATGCAGGAACTTAAGCACATGGATTCTATAAAATGAATGGAGCCCAGAAACGTAGTTTAGAACATGTGAATTGAAAAAACAAAGACTCGGTCATTTTTCAACAGATGAGCTCTACAAGCAAAGACAACAATAAAGGTGCTGTTAAAATTTGGTGGCCAAAACACAGAATACCGCAGGGGCCATGGATCCTAGGGGTGGCTGGCGCAGCCCTCGGCCCCGTAGTTCCGCCCCTGGATACACAATACCTTCCCCATACCATACTCTAGTAGTTTGGTTAATGATTTCACGTTCCACAAAATACAGAATACGAGATAAAATTACAAGGAATTAACAAACATGAAACATTACTTGAAGAGAAGTTAGCTCGTGCAAAATATCAAACACATGGAATGCATTAATAAATCAGCTGGCAATATCTGTAATCTGGCCTTTCGGCAACAAAACTCAGCAATCCGTCCTTTAATACTCCCTGATCAACAATCCCCAAATGGTGACCAACATCTGCACCCTGGTTCAAGTCCATTCGAAACAGATGTGCTTTGCAGACATTCACAATAAACTTTGTGGCATCGAAAGGCGGGGATAGAAATAGGATATTGTGATGATGGGGTTTGGATAGAAAACAGGGAAGTGGGGTAAACGAAAAAGAAGACGGCTTCGACTGCGAGCGGTGGTGGCGGAAGCAAAACGATTGGTATATTGGGGAAGGAGAGGTATTTCAGACATTCCACGTTGGTTTTCTCCGGGTCCCACATCGATAAAGTGGGCATTAATTTATTAGGGACAACCCAATTAGAGTTAACCGGGTTTAAACGGGGCTAGTGAGGATGTAGCTTTACGATTTGTTGGGCCATCGTGACGGGCCGGGCCTATGAGCTCGAAATTGTATACCTGAGTGGCCTAATAAACCCGCTTAAACATTTTTTAGTATTAATATTGTCTTGATTTAGATCCACTGATATAGTGTTCATTTTATATTTCATGTAACTAATTGAGTGATTTGATATTTATTTTTATTTATTACAACAAGTTTCTCATAACTTTGAAAAACTAATAAAATGTATCATAATGTATAAATAATTATAAGAGTTAAGTGCTAAAATAACTTTGACTTTAAGCTGAAAGCACTCAGCGCCAATATAACCCTGCAACTTTGAAAAACCCTGCAACGTTCTTTTGGTCGGGCATCAATGAAAAGATGATTTTGCCCTTACCTTTAAAAAAATAAAAGGAGAAGATCTTTTATCATCTCCTTATCGCTTTTCTAAACACATTTTCCTCTCTTTTTTCCGACGCAAAGAAGAAGGGTGCCGCAGGCGTGACGAAGGTGTGGTGGAGGCGGGGAGAGGGAGAGTATGGGAGGGGTGTTGGAGACGATGATGAGTGGTGTCGAGAGGAGAAGATTTAGGGGGTGGGGGGACCGTGACGACGAGAGTCAACGAACAGAGGGCTAGGGTTTAGGTGAATCGGGGCAACATGGTGACTGGAGGAGTTGAGTTTCTGGTCAGCGTGATCATAGAGGCGGAAGGGAGAAGCGGCGGAGAAAGTCGGCGAGGCCTTTGGCGGTGGTGTGAATGAGGTGAACTAGTGAAGAATTTGGGGGACTAGGAGTCCCGGTGCGTGAAGCTAGCTTCTTGCGATGGCGAGAAGAAGTTGGCTATAGTGCTCCTGCGACAGTGGCTGTGGAAGCGGTGGTGAAGGCTGGCAGAGTCGGTGGAATAGAGGGAAACTCTTCGTTGACGACCTTCTTGCTTCTCCAATGCCTCCATAATTGAGGACCCGGAGGTGGAAGAGCCGAAGAAGGAGAGCTTGTGTGTGAAGGATTCCTCTGTTGATACTGACGCGCGCTGCCGCACTCTATGCCGGTAAAGTTTTGGTTTTTGTTTGGTTTTGAGGGGAAACAGAAAGTAAACTATAAATGACATAAGAGTTTTTTTTTTCTTTCACTTTTTTTTTGCATTTTTGCAGGCGGATGATTTGGAAATCTTGGTGTTTTCCTGTGACGATTCGGCCTTTCATTTGGTGTTTTCCGGGCATGCTCTGGCCATCGGTGATGGCTTTTCTTTTACCTCTCCTGGTCGTTGTTTTTCTCTTCGGCGTCGGCGTTGACTGCTCCTAGATTGGTGGGCTTAAGTGCTTTCATCGTCGTGACGATTCAGTGTCTGTCAGACCACTGGACAAAAGAAGTCCAAGGACGATATCATGTCGTTGTTTTATCTAGTATTAGGAGCAAATTTTCCTATTGTCCGTGGACGATTCACTGTTGTGTTACTTCTTCTTCATGAACATGGTGGTTTCCGGCGGCAGAGATTTTTGGCGACGACAATGGTGGTTTCCGACGTCGGATGGTGGGTGGGTGTGAATAATAAAGAAAACAGGGGTTTAATGGGTATTAAATTTTTAGTTTTTTTCTTAAGGGGTATTTTTGTCATTTTATCTTCTGATTATGCCTAAATTTATTTTGTCAATGCCGGAATTAGGGAATTTGGCTATATCGGCACCAAATTTTTGAAAGTTAGGGTTAGATTGCCACATACAATAATTAGTTAGGGTTAAATTGACACTTTTTGATATTGCAGGGTTATATTGACACTTTCACCTTAAATTTAGGGTTATAAATGTATTTATCCCTAATTTTAATTTCACTTTGAAGTTATTGAAACAAAGTTTTTCTTCATTCTTTTTAAAAAAAATAAATCATTCAACAATGTTGAGAAAAATGCTCAACGACGATTACAATGAGTGAAATTGACATAAAAAATAACTAGCCTATAACACTAACTAATCTTTTGCAAGGATATCTAAATTACATGTCAACCAGACTAATTGTCTATACTATTATAGAGTAACGATCCAATTAACAGAATACTGATTCCCGATCTCCCCATGATCACGAGGAGATGGGAAAAAGAATATTGAAGAAGAAAAAGGGTTTGAGAAGAGAGCAGAGAGCGCTGCAGCGCCTTAGGGTTTGCAACAGAAAGGGATGATGACTATAAATAATATCCAGTTTTTTATAATTAGTCTAACATTTAGTTGGTCTAACAAGAGATTTCATCTATTATCTATCTATATTTCATAATTAAAATTTTATTTGCAATACATTCTCTATTTAATTAGTAGAATTACATTTATTGATATATAACATCGGCTGATTTAGAGTTTAGATTATATTTATTGAGGTATATATCGGCTGACTTGGAGTTTAGATTATGTTTATTGTTGTAATCTGGTGCTTGGGATTTTATGCTAGAATGTGTCTTTGTTGCCGAGTAAATCAAAATATTATTGTGTTAGAACTCGTGACTTGGAGCCTGGAAGGAGTTGATAAAATTGTTTAGGTTTTACTTGGCAATATTTGAATTGTATTTGCCTTTCTCAATACGGTCACCAACCACCATGTTCTAACGCCATGCAAGGTGATTTCAGAATGCTGCTTTATCTCCAACATTACGACCTTTTTTTTGCAAGTCCGACACTATTTCAATTGGGGGTGCAGGGAGTGTATTTTTAAGAGTCGTATTTTAATTGTCAAACTTTTCAAAGACATATTTGATATTTAGTAAAAAGTTAGTAAGAGATTCTCAATGCTAAACACATTTTTAATGTAGACAATAATTTCATTTGTCAAAATCAAGTAACTCGAAGAAAATTTTATACATTACTGAATTTTGTATCTTAACGTGTTGACTAAATCACATATTAACACATGTCAATTTTTCATTTATTTGTTTCCAAAAATAGCTGAATATTGTTATGAATAATGAGATGCACATTAGCAATAAACTAGATTTGTGATAATTAATTATTTCACTGTTCAATTACCTTAGGGGAACACTATGTAATTACCCCTCAAATTCTCCTATAAATACCCCCTGAGAGAATGAAGAAAATTGTACCTCTCAATCTCACTTTCTTACTTCATCTCATCCTTATTTTTTCTCTTCATCTTATTCTCCATTCTCTCCATCTTATTTTTCTATATCAAGTTCTTTATCACTTCCTTAATTAATTAGTCAAGTTAGTGAAATTCACAACACTTTATCAACATGATTACTCTCCGCCTTCATCAAGAAAGTTTATAACATGGGAATAAACCGTGCACACAAATTTTTATGATTGTTATTATGCACTGAAACCTTTATGATTGTTATTATGCACTAAAAGTTTAATGGTTGTTATTATTGTTTCATAACACCATATTACTATATACAGGAGACATTGCCGCCTTATGGTAATGTGATGTGATTTATGAAAATTAACTTTATAACTACATAACACCATATCTCTATACACATGAGGCTATGCCACCTTATAGTAAAATGGTGTGATATGCATCTAACCAGTATTTAACTGCTTCATTTTAATAATTCCATGATTAATTACGTCTCTAATGTGTTTGTCTATTTTTATTTGATGACATTACATTGATAATCTACTCTTAACATTTAACTACAATCAATTAATATAAAACGGCTATATTTCCAACGGTAATATAACGGTTATAAATGGTTATGTTTTACACTATAAATATGAAGGCATCCAATGATACAAACCCACATTTTCTCTTCTACCTCAATTTTTTTCTTCACTCTCAATTCACTAAATTTGCAGATAAAATGTCTAGACTAATATTAGTCTTCGCCACTATAATGATTTTTGTATGACATGCTAATATTCTCACCGTAGATGTTTCGCCAGAAGAATTTCGCTCTTCTTTACTAATAGTCAGAATCCTGTATTTCTCTTTATTTATTACAATAATTGTAAACTTATGTATTTTGAATTAAATTAATGAATAATTTTATTTTTCCTATTAGTTATCATCATGTCAAATCTTGTGAAACTCGAATTCAGTCCACTTGATATCAGTGGAAACAACTATATGCCATGGATTCTAGACATCGAGATGCACTTGGAGTCAATGGACCTCACTGAAACAATCCAAGAAGGGAATGACTCATCAAGGTCGGACAAGGCAAGATCTTTGGTCTTCCTTCTCCGGCACCTTGATGAAAGTCTAAAAACTGAATATATTACTGTGAGGGAACCAATTGAGTTGTGTAGAAATTTTAAAAAAAGATTTGGTCACCAAAAGGATGTAATGCTCCCCCATTTACCACGATTACTATAATAATCTATGGTTCCAAGACTATAAGAAAGTCAGTGACTATAATTCTGCAATGTTTGGAATAGTATACTGCTTGACTTTTGTGGGGTTACAGTAACTGATATTGAAATGCTGGAAAATACTCTTTCTACTTTCCACACATCCAAAAGTTCACTTGTTGATTGGTGAGGCTGGCTATACATGTTTTTACTTTAGTCTCACATAAATATGAAATGCAGTTTGGGAGTCCAATCAGTACACTTCTTGATTTCACAGTATAGTTATATGATCAAGATAACAAAGCGCTCACGTGATTCATCGGAAGTAATTTGAAGGCACATTTTCATTCTGCTTGCGAGGATTTTGCAGGTAAGATCGACTTTGAAATTCATTATACTTGTGTTTTTTTTTCTTTTTCTTTTCACCTGTGTGCTCATGCATCATGCTTCAACTTTTATTTACACATTTAGAGGGACTATGTTTAACTGCGTGAACTTCTTTCCTTTGATTTTCATTGTCATTGGTTGATAAATTTGAGGAATTAGATGACTTGCATATTTCTTGTATGGAAACACATATATTGAGAGGTTATAATACCAAAATCCTAATCCTTCAAGTTAAATTGTTGTTGATCATTTTATTTGAATCCCATCTGAGCTCAAATTTTCATATGTTTATACAGTTAAGGCACCCCTTCTAGCTTATCACAGCTTTGTGGAAGGCAATTTCAGTCCGAATGTCTGTGATGGTTAAAAATCAGATCATTCATATTGCTCTCAACCACAGTGAACTCCATTTCTCCATCTCATCCATTCTTTCACCAGTGTACTGAAGCAAGAAAGCCTTCCTCTCGAACATATCAGTGAACTGCTGGCTCAAACGATGGAACATCTCCTGGATGGGCATGAAGTTGCGATTGAATGTGGAAGCTATCTTCAAACTTTGATTGGTTCTACATTTTTACCATCTAAATTGAGAACTTGGTTTTTAATTTTTAGGGAATAACTTGGATTATTGTGCCTAAATCCATTAAAAATGTTGAACTTTTAAAGTTATGGCGCCGTTAGTGGAAGACAAGATAAAGTTTCATGTTTGTTGCTTTAATTTTCACAACTGCTAACAACATTTTTTTTTACTTTGAACTATCATTTGTTGGCTGCAATCAATTTTTTACTATCATGGATCAAGAATAAGTGAAAAAAATATTTCAATATTGAAAGTACATAAAAATTTATCTTAATTTTTCAATCAACATCGTGTATTAATCTAATAATATTTAAATTAATCCAATTATATTTTAAGTAATTTTTATTTATTTAAATAAAGATAGTCATATGTATAAAATGTTATCAATACTCTCAGTTGAAAATAAAATAAAAGGGTAATTTGGGAGGAAAAAACTATTATTTTTACTTAATTAAATTAATTATTGTTCTTTATGAAAAATATTGTTGATTTTAGATCACTAAGTTATAGATTTTAATAAAATTATCTCTTTTAAATTTAATTATAAGATGCTAAAAGTATATAAAAATGTGTCCCAAATTTATAATTAACAGTAAATATCAAATCACTCAGTTACCTGACCACAATGTCAGTGGATCTAAAACAAGACAATATCGATACTAAAAAATGTTTAAGCGGGTTTGCTAGGTCACTCAGGTATACAATTTCGAGCTCAGAGGCCCGGCCCGTCACGATGGCCCAACAAATCGAAGAGCTGTATCCTCACTAGCCCCGCTTAAACCCGGTTAACTCTAATAGGGTTGTCCGTACTAATATACTAATAAATTAATGTCTACTTTATCGATGTGGGACCTTGAGCAAACCACTACCCTCCCTTTCCTCAATATACCAATCGTTTTGCTTCCGCCACCAGCGCTCGCCGTCGCTGCCGTCTTCTTTTTCGTTTACCCCACTTCCCTGTTTTCTATCCAAACCCCATCATCATAATATCCTATTTCTATCCCCGTCTTTCGATGCCACAAAGTTTATTGTGAATGTCTGCAAAGCACACTGTTTCGAATGGACTTGAACCAGGGTGAAGATGTTGGTCACCATTTGGGGATTTTTGACCAGGAAGTATTAAAGGACGGATTGCTAAGTTTTGTTGCCGAAAGGCTAGTATCCAGATATTGCCCGCTGATTTATTAATGCATTCCAGGTGTTTGATATTTTGCACGAGCTAACTTCTCTTCAAGTAATGTTTCATGTTTGTTAATTCCTTGTAATTTTATCTCGTATTCTGTGTTTTGTGGAACGTGAAATCATTAACCAAACTACTAGACTATGGTATGGGGAAGGTATTGTGTACCCAGGGGCGGAACTACGGGGCCGAGGGCTGCGCCAGCCACCCCTAGGATCCAGGGCCCCTGCGGTATTCTGTGTTTTGGCCATCAAATTTTAACAAGTAAACACCTTTATTGTTGTATTTGCTTGTAGATCTTGTTGCTCATCTGTTGAAAAATGATCGAGTCTTTGTTTTTTCAATTTACCTGTTCTAAATTACGTGGCTGGGCTCCATTTATTTTATAGAATCCCTGTGCTTAAAGTTCCTGCATCGGCACTTTGGTTGGGAGTGTACGGGGCAGCCCAACCCAACATATGATTTGGAGGCAAGTAAACTCAACTTGTATAATATGTTATCAGGAGCTGACCTCTTTTATTCAAATGCAACTTCAGGGGCCTTCGTTGCAGTAACCATAGCATGTTGAAATGGTTACCGTGCAGGCTCTTGCAGGGACGCTACCTGGTGCTTGTTCTTCAATTGCCGCTACTCCTCCATTTCTCTTTGCTTTGCAATTTCTGCACATTCTGGTTCTTGCTTTTATTGGATGCATGCTCTTCTTCTGTTCTTTGGGGTTTGTCAGTTTGACTGGTTTTATGACTGCTGTGAAAGAGTACATGCTTGCCCTAAACTTTTCATATGCTTTTGGACACTGTATGAAAGAACTCTTTTCGGGTACATTTGCCGCTGATAAAGACACAATCAATTGCTGCCATATCTCTTATATTTTTGGAAGATTTCATGAGATTAGTACTCGTTGTATTGGCTCAGGAACCAAGCAAGGCTCCAAAGAAACCTGATGTACCTCGCTGCCATCGCGGATCTGCAACCTCAACCTCCTAACATGCATTCTCAGGTATATAGGTTCATAGATTGATTTCTTAACATATAACTCAGCAGATATAGATTGTAGTTCACTTTCCTATTGGACGAATGGAGCACACCATGGATTAAGAAAGGCCGTTAATGAGATGTGTCATTCATATTATATCAAATAAACCTTTCTACTACTATGTTTTATCACTCTAGCATTTCATTGTTGGTTGTTGATGTCCTTAATGCAGTTCCCTCCTGCTGACATGCAGCACGGAGTGCACTACCTCCAGCAATATTCGTCTATGTTGTATGGCCAGCAGCAGCAGCAGTATTCGTCGTTGCAACACCAAAAATTGGTCAGTTAAATTTTTTTTTTGATCAACTGCAAATTACAAGTAACACAGAAACCTTCCGATTTACTCAATAACCAAGATACATTTTAGAATACATTGGCAAGCGCCAAATTCCCCAAACTATAAGCCTAAATAAAAGATTCAAATGGAGAATAGGTTGGTGGAAAAAAATCCCAGATTTCTTGTTCTCCATACATGAACATATCTCCCTAGCTTATCCACCTGCCTCGGCACACCCCTCGTGTCTTCCTTGCATATTTTGCACGTTTTGCCCACCCGTCCCTCTTCCACGTATTCTCCATCCACTGATACACACAAATCACCGGTTTGGTCTCATCGTCCCAAAAGTAGCAACATTTATGAAAGATTTTGTTTAAAAAATTAAGTGTGGAAGTTGAATTTCGTCAAATTTAGGGAGATTCGCCTACCTTCGACATAGGATTTAAAGAAATCTTTGTAGGTTCCGCCAATCTTCCTTCTAAGAGCTCCATACTGCATCAACAATACAACATGATAGGTCGTAATTCAATACCTTATTACTCAATATATAAGGTTACGCTGTATTTCTAGTCACTATCGATTAGTTTTAAGATAGAAAGAAAGATGTAATCGAACCTGTTCCCGGCTCATCCGACCGCCGGATTTCGTAGCTTCCCTGGCTTCACACAGACGGTCAGCATCCTCTTCCGATCGAACCTGCGAGAAGTCGAGAGCTTCAGTCACGCTGGAGAAAAGCGACTGTTATCCTTCTTCCTCCTCTTCTTGTCATCCTCTGTTTCACCTTCATCTCCATCATTCTTAGCTGAAACGATGGCGAATTTGCAGTGGTAGGAATTCGCATTTCTTCTGAGCTAGCTAGGAGCAAACAAGCTATTTTGAGGGGCTGGAATCGAAAGAGCTCTAAACCCCGTTTTTTTCAAAAATCTTGTCTGAACAAAATCTCGCGGTGTGAAGTATTTAAATATTTTAAATAAGTAGTGGTTTGTATGGCTAGGATGCTGTTTACCGCAAGGTGTACTCATTGGTCGTGAAAGAAAGAGCGACGTGGCGAAGTAGGCTTCAGTTGGTTTAGTCCCACATCGGCAAATAGCGGAGTTGGTTTAGCCTGTCTTGTCGGGGACTACGGTCAACGCGCTAATGATCGTTTAGAGACGGCGTGTCGCGCCAACACCCACATGACGAACACACATTTACTTAGGCGAGTGAGTCTGCCCTACTTTGGTGGGCTTGCCCGTCAACTTTTGGAAGCCCACAAATTTTGTGGGCTCAACCCAAAATACGATTTATCAAGGTTTAGTTAGGTAACGAAAGGATTATAAACACTCCTATATGTCGGCTCAACCCCGGACTATACAATTAATCAAGGTTAAGTTTGGTAACGAAAGGATTATAAACACTTTTATGAAAAACACTTGTATATGTCAAGATCACTTAAGCACACATTAGGTGATGTATGATTGATTCATAAATTATTATCTTTTGAGAAAAGTGTCTTTATAACCTTATATTCCCCTTGTCCTATAAAAAATTGCATATTAACTTTTTGAACGTCCATTTAGGAGTGCTGAGTTGGCTAATGAGAAAGAGAGAATTGTGGCTATATTTTTTTAGTGAGACATGGTTGAATTGAAACCACTAAATTGTGTTCAAAAAAGGAAGAAGGTCAATATATGAAGTTTTTATTGGGACAGACCAGAAAGGAAATTATGAAGTTTTCTATGGGACGGAAGGAGTATAATTCATATTAAGTGCCAGTTATAACCTTCTGATAATTGAAAATGCCAATATACCTTAGCAAAATTTTAGCTTAAATTCTGCAAAATGTCCCTGCACTCTAGAAAATAAATCAAAAAATTGAAAATAAGGGAATCACAATATCCTTAATGTCATTAATACTCCAATTATTGTCGTTGGACCACCGTCGGCCACAGCCGTGCTGCCGCCGTAACCGGGTAGGGCTATATCTGTACATTATGAAAAGCGATAGGGTAAAATCAACACATTCTTAAAACTTGGGTTATATCAGGACATTCGTAAAAAATGTAGAATTCATATCAGCACATACTATAAGAACGTGTTATATCAAATACAAAATCAACGCCAACTGCATGCAATTGTCATTTCAACCTCTTCTACCGATCGCCTATGTTTCAGATTGTGATTCCGGTGGCGAAGGAGGAGCTTTGGCAAGATCTATGCAATAGACGTTGAAGTGGAGATGCGGGAACCCTTCAAAAATGGCATCTTCATACGAATTTTCCCTTAATTCTGTAGATTAATGTTTAATTAAGTATGATTATGTGATTTTCTTTTGTTTCTTATCATATGAATAGAGAGATATGCAGTATGTATAGTATACTAGAATATAGGGGTTTCTATGATATTTAGTTTATTTTGTTGTGTTTAGTCCACATTGATGATTGAATAGCTTTCGGTGTTGTGTGTAGTTATTTTACTGTGTTCTTTGACCTAGGATTTTAATGTTGATTGATTTTGAAATGAGGTTAGGACATGCGATAATGATGTTTAATACTAGAATGAGGGTGTTATGATGTCAAATTTTATGTTGTATATGTTGTTGTTATGATGTGATAGTGATGTATATGATGTTGCAATTGTCCGTTAAGACTAGTCGAGTGTATTACCATACACTCTTCTTTTATATAGTGTGCTCATATAATTCTACACATTTATAAATGTGCTAATATGACCTATCCATTGTCATAATATACTAATATAATTTTACCTGTTACGACGATGGTGGTGCTCGTTGGAGGGGCAGTGGCTGTGAGGGTCCAATTACATATTGTCACGTGTCCAAAAGTTCAACCACTACTTGCTATTCAGCTATTTTTTTTTAAAATAAAAATTTGACACATGTTAATATGTGATTGAGCCAACACGTTAACATACAGTAACATATAGAATTTTCTCAGGTTACTTGATTTTGACACATGAAATTAATGTCTACATTAAAAATGTGTAGCATTGAGAATTTTCTACTCCCTCCGTTCAGCTAAAACTGACACATTTTTTCAGTCAACTTTCTCAAGCCACATTTGACCATAAATTTCATGTAATATATAAGTAGTGATATTATCATATGAAGTATATTTGGATTATACGTAGCATGTACTTTTCAAATATTAAAATTTTACATGATATTAACGTACGTAACAAAAGTGATTAATGGTCAGAATTGATTTGAGAAAACAGGTTAAAAAGTGTGTCATTGTAAATTGAACGGAGGGAGTAATAAATTTTACTAAATATCAAATATGTCTTTGAAAATTTTGATAATTAAAATACGGCTCTTAAAAATACACTCACTACACCACCAATTGAAATAGCATCGGACTTGCAAAAAGAATCGTAATGTTGCATTAGAACATGGTGGCTGGTGACCGTATTGAGAAAAGCAAATACAGTTCAACTATTGCTAAGTAAAGCCTAAACAATTTTATCGACTCCTCCCAGGCTCCAAGTCACGAGTTCTAACACAATAATTTTTTTGATTTAGTCGGCAACAAAGACACATTCTAGCATAAAACCCCAAGTGCCATATTACAACAACAAACACAATCTAAACTCTAAGTCAGCCGGTATATACATCAATAAATGTAATTCTACTAATTAAATAGAGAATGTTAGGTGAAATCTCTTGTTAGATCAACTAAATGTTAGACTAATTATGAAAACTATATACTCCCTCCGTCCCACTCTAAATTGCTTATTTACTTTTTGAGAGTCAAACTTTGCAAACTTTGACCCTAAATA
>JAULKJ010000006.1:14338815-14354911 GCA_032355405.1 Rubia balearica
GTGATCATTGTAAACATTTATTTTGGTTTTGGGACTGTGAAGAATTTGGCCATGTGGGCCTTAGGAGAGCAGTTTGAGATTCAACAGTCCATTAGAGTTTAGTTTATTCAATTTTATTCTGATTAGAATTAGATTTGGTAAGATTAGATAAGGTAATATTTGTCTAGTCTTCTAGATCAATTCGACCGAGATTTAGAGTACGATAGGGTTTGATTTTTGGTATTTTAGTTAGATATGGTTTTAGCTTCCTTAAACAGCCATGAGATTGATTCAGATTCAGATTGTGATTTGGTTTCTATGTTGGCCGAAATTCTCCTCTATTTAAAGAGAGGATGGCCGAGTTTCATACTCACCATTTTTATCAAATATATTCAGACTTTTGAGACATTCTCATTATCTTCATTGTTGCTTAAACATGCGGGTTATTTAAGTTTCAATGCCCTTTATGTGCGTACCCTGCAGGCTAGACGTTTATAGAGAAACCTTGTAAGTGTACCCTGCGGACTAGACGTTTATAAGTCGAGTTGAGTGTACCCTGCGGGCTAGATGCTGCGATTCGTGCATTTATTCTTGAGTGGTGCGAGATTCTCAAGATAGATAAAGATCTAATTTTCCGCAATCCAGAGTTTTCGTAAAGAGATTCATATCAAGTTGTATGGTCGTTCTTTTGTAATTTTGTTTGTATTTTTGTATTCGAATTTTCAATTATTGTATGCGTCAGATCTGTATTTTTTCAAGATGTTGATTGTGCTTTGGATCAAGTGGTGTTGCAGTTCTTGAAATTCCTATTAAGCAAAGTGATTAATGCGTCATACGCTCCTCTCTTCCAAGTGGTTATGATTGTCAAGGGAAGAGAGTTAATATCTTGATAGCAATATTACTGTTTTTATTGAATCTCTAAATTAAAATATATAGTACAAACGATTAGTTTGATGTGTAATTTAAATATTTTTACAATAAATTAGTTATTGTTAGAGTCTAATTGAGTTGGAGATGAATTTCACTTATCCTAATCGTTATTGGAGAGAGCGAGTATTATAAATTGTTTATGGTTAGAAGATTCTCTTTATTACTTTTTCACTAAATTATTTATCGTTATCGTCATCAGGGCCGCACAAGCCATTGAAACAGACCAAGATCCAACAAGGTCAACGATGGTAGAGCACCCCAACTTGGAGCAAGTTATGCTGGAACAGTGGAAAAATCAAACAGTGGAAACAAGGCGTGCCAAGATAGGTGATATACAGCTTATATGGAACACTCAAGAGGGGCACCTAGAACCCAACTATATCGGCTGGACACATATCAACACAGATGCGGCCTTCAGAGCACAAGATGGAAAAGCAACTGCAGCATGGTGTGCAACTCAAGGGGAACAAGACAACGGTTGGCAGGGATCGCGTATCATCCAAGTGCTATCAGCAGTTCAAGCAGAGCTCATTGCTATTCACGAAGCAATGATATACGCAAGGAACATAGCGGCAACATACATCTGTCTACGAACAAATTGCGATATGGCTCTCAACCACATCCATAATTTCTCAGAGGTCCCCCCAGAACTAAAGGGGTTGCTTAGGGGTATCATAATGTTAGCAATGGTATTCGACAGAATAGATATAATTAAAATTCCCAGGAACGTTGTAATGAACACCCATAATCTAGCTCGTCATGTAATAGGTGGCTCCCACCATCAAAACTCTAGGTTAATATAAGTGCACGAATCTTTGCTTCAAAAAAAATTGAGATTCGCAGGGCACAAATAGGGGAAAGGGGACTTAATATATAAAAATATTTCAAATTTGATTTTTCCTTTAGTTTTTTGCTAAAATTATTACTCCCTTTGTCCCATAATTATTAGGCTCTTTTCTATTTTTGTCCATCTTACAAGTTTTGATCACTTTTGAAACTTACATATTTTAGTGAAATTAAGTGATCATTAGTTTATCCACATCAACTTTCTTAAATATTGAGTCAAAAGTGGGAAGTCATATCAACTTTCTCAAATATTGAGTTAAAAATTGCGAGTCCATTAATCGTGGGACGGAGGGAATACTTTGTATACATTTGATAAAGGCTAATTTATTTTTTTGGTCCCTAACATAGCATCTTATACCATCTTTTGGTCCCCAAGACCAAAACCGCATCCTTTCAGTACCCAAAAAATTCAAAATAAAATTTTCGGTCCCCAAAACCATATTCTGAGTGATTTTCAAGTTAACTAAATGATTTTTTTGTTCACTAAGAGCAACTCCAATGGTTTCCTCTACTTTCATCTGCTACAGTAATTTTTTACAGTTGTTACAGTGTATTTACTCCATTGGTATACTATATAATTTTAAAAAATAATAATTTTCCTTTATATTTATGATCATTAATTTTATTAAAAATTCAGGGGTAAAAATTTGTAAAAAAAAAAATTTGGGGTGCATATGCACCCCGGGTTATATAGTAGATCCGCCCCTGTGTGGAACGCTAGCTTTACGTTCCATGGGAGTGCATTTCTTTGCCTTCTAGCGTTAGAAACGCAAAGATACAACAACATTGGAGTTGCTCTAACCTAGCATCTTATACATTTTTTGGTCTCTGAAATATGATTTTGGGGATCAAAATTTTCATTTTGAATTTGTGGGAATCTGAAAGAACATAGTTTTGGTCTTGAAGACCAAAAGATGGTATAAGATGTTATAGCAAACAAAAAAATAATTTAATCTTTGATAAAGTTAAACCAGTTGGTCAAACTTTTACATTTAAAATTGTGAGGTATCAGGTATTCAAAGGTGAATGATTTTATTTTATTTTTTGAAAAGAAATGTGAATGATTTTAATCACTCATTAAAAATTTTACTCTCTCATTCAATTTTTCTATAATATTTTAACTTGAAAAATAAATAAACTTATGATATCAAACATAAGAAAATAGATAGAGTACTTGAAATCAACGGAATATTTTTATTTTTATTTTGAAAATAATCATTCATAGTTGTTGGAAAAAACGCCACGCAACGATTACAATAAAGGTAATTAACATCCAACTCAACTAATATCTAGCAATAACTAATCTATTGCAGGATATCAATATAAGTTATATGTCAATCAGACTAATCGTCTGTATTGTTACGAATTACGGATCTAATAAAAAATATAATATTATCATCGAAATATTAATTTTCTTTTAAAAAAACATTGTGACCACTTAACAAAATAGAGCACAACGCACACCAATCATTTCGCCAGATAAGAACCTTCAAGAACCGGATCCAGTGGTATATCTTTGCACAAAATGGACCAATATAAGTTCAGACTTCAGTTAAAGCCAGAATGGATTGGGCGGTACTGTCTAGTCATACCAGTGGCCACCGGCCAGCCCTACACACTCATGCACAGAGTTCTAAACTTGTGATAATGCATCATCAATTACTCTCTTTTTTAAATTTATTTATGCGAATTTAGGTGAAAAAAATGAATAGATGAAATTGAATGTAGAAAATAAAAAGTAGAATGAATGCATGCATGAAATTGAAGAAATTTTGCCAAAAATAAAAAGAATGTTAAAATAATAATAAAAATATTCATTTATAATAAATGTGTCATAAATAACAAAACAGAGGGAATACAAATAATTACTGCTCCAATGATAAAGAAAGCACAAGAGTAATATGGAGCGCCAGAGTTGTTAATTCATTGAGTTTGTATCATACTCCCTCCTTGTTTTTCTATTTATAACACCACAGGTTTAAATGCTTGGATATAGGTAAAGAAAGTGAATGGATGAAATTGAACTTAGAAAGTAAAAAGTAGAATGAATGGATGAAATTGAAAGAATCTTTCAAAAAATAGAAAGAGTAACAAATAAAAGAAAATATACATTTATAATAAATGTATCATAAATAACAAAACGGAGGGATTACGTTGATTTATTTATGTTTTCTGTGAAATAAGTTTGTATTGCAACATTCAATTTGTATGAAATTATAACTTTATATTTTACCTCAATCCAATAGTATAAACTTCATATTTTTTTTGAGTAAACTATCAAAATAATCCTACCTTTTGACTGAAAGTATGAATATAACCCTAAAATCTCATAAAGTGTCAATATAATCCTTGACTTGGCTGAATTTTTAGTCAACATTTATTCAGTCGGATTATGGTAAAAAGATAATTTTGCCCTTGACTAAAATATTTTTTTTAAAAAATCAAAATCCTCTTTTTTCTTCCCATTTCTTCTGTCGAGCCCACCACCCCCACTCCCACTCTCCTTACTCTCCCTTTTCCGCCAAAATTAAACACCGATTCGCCGACAATCCCTCCCACGTCGATTCGCCGTTAAAATCAAACACACATTCTTCCGCCTAGCCCCCCTCCCCCCTCCTTCTTCCGCCGCCGGCGCTAAACCCATCTTCTAACGATTCTTATCAGCCCTTTTCTTCCCTCAATCAGAACCCCGACGTAGCCGTCAGCATCCTCTCTGTCGCCGGTCCCCACTTCTGCTCCAACATCGACTTTGATTACCTTGGTTCCAATTTACCGGGTTGGGTTTTATACTTTTGCTGGAAATTTTAATTAGTGTGGCCCGAGATAATTAGGGATTCATTTGGACAACACAAGTGGGGTGAAAAAACTGTAATAGTAGTTGATAAGGGTACATTAGGAAATCAGATTTATTGTTCCCTATAAAAATAGAAAATGAGTGAGTTCATTTTATAAAAACACCCCAATTAAGAAATGGAGACCAATGTTAGGAAACTGGAGGGGAGTATGTTATTTAGGATACGAAATATACCCAAAGGATATATAGAAACTAACGATAACACATGCTTTGCTACTGTGATATTTCCAGCCAATTTAAGCATTTTGAATTTCCAGAAAGCATATTAGTATTTTTAAAATTTTATAATCGAGGTCTATGACTTTTAGTATGGTATCGGAGATTGTATCTAATTCAGCGGACTTGTAACCATTAAAAATTAAGTTTAACATAAATTAAATTTAAAAAATAAAATTTTAATAAAGAACATATAAATTAAGTTTATAAATAATTAAATCTATAATTTCCTTAAAACTTTGATTTGAAACATCTAATATTTAATTTTACCAAATATTTTTATCAATAACTAGTGAAAAATATAGCATCAAACTGCCAGTAATTGATGGTCAAACATGTCTTCATACCTATTAGAGTCCCACATCACATTGATGATTGACAAAGTTATAACTCAATATATAAGATCATGAGTCACCTCTACATAATACCAACGTAGGATTCTGAAAGAAAGATTTCCCGTAATGAATTCTATATTACTTCTTAGAATAAATATAGTACAAATGAGATAAGGAATACTAGTACTAAAAGAACCCTAGTCTAGTCATCAAACTCTATCCATATCTAATCAAATATTTGACTGAGTCTAACACCCCCCCTCAAGCGAAGAGTCTGATGCTCAGCAACACAAAGCTTGGATATGAAAAACTCGAACAACGGACGAGAGAGCCTTTTGGTGAAGATGTTTGCAATCTGAACAACAATATGAACATGAGCAACAAGCAGCTTTCCAGAAGCAAACAACTCTCAAGAAAAGTGATAGTTGATGTGCTTTGCCCGTTTGTGAGCAACTAGATTCTGAGCCAAGAATATGACGCTACTGTTGTCGCATAAAAGCAGCGGAGAACCAGAAAGTGGGACACGAAGATCACGAAGAAGATGAGTCGGCCAAACAACCTCTAAGGCGGTGTTGGCAAAAACCCGATACTCAGACTCCGTGCTTGAATGAGAGACGGTGGGTTATTTCTCGGCAGTCCAGAAAATAAGGTTTCCACAAAGAAAAATAGCATAACCATATGTAGATCGGTGGGTCTCAAGAAAACGTTCCCCATAAGCATCAGAATAACCCAGCACCCCAGGAGAATTAGCACACCAAAAAAGCAAAGTTGAAATGCAGAGTACCTAGAACGTATCGAAGAATCTGAGTGGTCGCAGCAAAATGATCGTCATGAGGCACCTAAAGATACTGACTGACTGTGTTGACCGCAAAAGCCAAGTCAGGATAAGTAATCATCAAATGCTGAAGAGCCCCAACAAGAGAGCGATAAAGAGTCAGATTCTAAAACGGATGGTTGGTGGAGCTACGAGCCTGACATAAAATGAGTAGAGACTGGGACATCATCAGACATCCCGACACGAGTGAGAATATCCCTGTCATACTTTTCTGGGCTGAGAAGTAAACCCGATGAAGTGGGTGTAACTTCCAAACCAAGAAGGTAGTGAAAAGTGCCTAAATCCTCGATGGAAAACTCCCGATGCATCCTATTAATGAACTACCAAATAAGAGTCTTTATTCGTTACCTATAAAAGTGATGTCATCGACATAAACTAGCAGGTATAGTAACGACGAGCCCCGAGACAGAACAAAAAGGGAAGTATCAGTTGAACTACATAGAAACTCGAGTTGAATCAATGTTGAATTGCTGAAACCAGGCCTGCGGAGCTTTCTTAAGACCATAAATGGCCTTACGCAAGCGATATACATAATCCGGATGAAGCATGTCCTTGTTACCAACGGGCTGCGCCATATATACTGGAGTATTAAGGACACCGTTGAGGAAGGCGTTCTTGACATCCAACTAATAAAGAGGCCAAGAGCGCATCGTAGCAATAGCCAAAATAGTACGAACCGTAGAGGCTTTTAGATATATGTACAATCTAGCCCTAGACGTCGTTGACTTCGATTTTCAATAGGAATTTTGGGCTGAATGTGATAAATGACTATTCTAACCGTACAATTTAAAAAAAGAAAAAAGAAAATAAATGAAAAGATGAAAAGGCCCATCCATTCTTCTTTCTTTTCTTCTTTCTTCTCTATTCACCCGCAAACCTCTTTTCTTTGCTTTCTCCGACGAACGTCTTGTGAATTCGTTTCTTTCTTCTCCGTTGAATCCTCTGTTCAATTTGTGCTTTGATTTCTACATTGCAGTTCATGATTTGGTGGGGGAGACGATTGGGAGAGGTTTGAGGTGTAGGGGTGTTGTGGGTTAGATGCGACTGAGGTGTGAGACGAGGTGACGGACGCGGTGGAGAAGGCGATGACGGGTGATGGGTCTGGGCAGGTGAGTGGTGGCAGGTGATGAGTCTGGGCTAGCCGGGTAAGGTGGTGGTGGGTGATGAGTCTGGGTGGGTGAGGTGGTGTTGGGTGGTGGAGTGGTGGTTGTGCATTGAAGTGGTGGCTGGGCGGAAGTGGGATGTTGTTGGTTCATGGTGGTGGTGGAGACGGGGGTGTTAGATGGAGGAGAATACGATGGCAAGTGATGGGTCTGAGAAGGTAAGGTGGTGGGGGTGATAGGTCTGAGAAGGTTAGGTGGTGGGGGTGATAGGTCTGAGAAGGTTAGGTGGTGGGGGTGATGGTCTGGGTGGGTGAGGTGGCGGCAGGTTGTTGGTTTGGGCGGTGGAGTGGTGGCTGGGCGGAAGTGGGGTGTTGTTGGGCGGCAGTGGAATGGTTGTTGGGATGACTCTCGTGGCTAGGCGGCGGTGGTGAGTGGTGGATGGGCGGAGGTGGGATGGTGGTTGGGTGGAGGTGGAGTGGTGACTAGGGAGGTTCTGGTGATTTGGTGGCAGTGGGATGGTGGTTAGGGTTTTAATATTCTGAATTAGAAAATAATAACATAATATTAGGAAAAATGGGAGGGCCAAAATGGGAAAAGAACATCAGTTTAAGGGCCAGGGGTATTTTTTTACCTTTCAAATTTGGTCAACGTTCAATTTCTTTGGTCAATGCCAGAATTAGGACAAAATATTATAGCGGCACAATTCGTCATAAAATTAGAGTTATTTTGACACTTTCTCATTTTGCATGGTTACATTGACACTTTCATCATAAAATTGGGGTTATAAGTGCCGAAATTCCTAAGTAATTTATTGGGAATGGGATAGCATCAAGTCAGTAGCTTTGTATCATATTCCCTCTGTCCCTTACTTAATTTACCCTGCAATCATTACAATTGTTCAAAAAATATGTTTGGCCGTTATACGCATAATAATGATAAATAAAAAAATTATATTTAGAAAATATTTATTATGACGAAAATAAATAGAAAGAGAGGTGAGGGGGGGAAATTTGGTCCAAGGATCAGACTTGCTCTAATACCGTGAAAGAATGATTTCCCGCAATGAATTATGTTCAGAATAAATAGAGTACAAATGAGTTAAGGAATACTAGTACTAAAAGAACTCTAGTCTAGTTATCAAACTTTATCCTTATCTAATCATATGTTTGAGTGATTCTAACAAATTTTAACAATACCGACATAATTGTTGAGGTGAAATGAATTAGAAGCGCAAATGGGGTTCAATAAGTTGATATAGATGGATCGTAAGCAGACTAATAATTTGGATTCTGAGCACGAGAGCCGTCCGAAAACATACGACGTCAAGAATCGAATGAATGAAAATGAAAGGTTGACGCTCTGACGGGGAAACCAATCGCATGCCTCAACTTCCGAAGTTTTCGTTCTAGTTGCTATGTGGTGTAGGCTAAGGCTGGACAGGAGTCACTTAAATTTCAACGCCACAGTGATGCATTCGTTCAAGTATATTTTTCAATTAACTTTTTTTTCAATTCCACCATAAATTTTAAATAATAACATTATCATGAAGCATCATGTAATATTATCAAGTAATAATTTATTAATAGTCAAATATATCTTGAGGAAATTGACTAAAATGATTCGTTGCACAAACTACAAAGGTTAAGGGAGTATTATTCCATCTGTTAGTCCCAGTTGATTTGCCCAATCAATTTTCCTCACCAAGTCACTATCCAGAGTAGCAAATATATTAAAAGTCAAACATGTTTCTTAACCACCGTAAGCTGCTTAAGGTGGGACGGGGGAGTAATGAAAATCGTAAGCTTTGATGCCATAATACTGGTAGTACACTGTATATATCCCTGCATGCAGTGGTGTGGTCATTACTGGTGAGAGAGCTAATAAAAACTGCCAAGTGAAAGTGATGTCTGAAAAAGTTAATGAAAGGGCAGAGGTATGAAACGTTGTTTTCAGCTGGCAAACATTGGTCCAATAGGAACAGAAACAGGTCTAACCAACGACGGCTTACAATCAACTATGCATCTCATTCATCCATTCAAACGCATTTCCTCACTTATTGGACACCAATAATTGGCATCTCCAGCCACTCAAAGCGGCGAGAGGACAATCCAATCCCCCCAGATTCTGATTCCATCAATTCCGATCCCAGGAGCCAAACAAAGAGAGAAAGATACAGTGCCCTTGTCACAGTGCAAAAGGACCAACTTGTCTTATCCACTAATTACAATTCAGATTCTGTTTCACTCACTCTCACATTTCATTCAACAAACCTTCATTCCTTCTCAAGGATGCCCTCCTCTCTCTCCTGTTCTTCTGTCACTCCCACTTCCACTTTACCTCAAAACTCTATGATCCTCATTCAACCTGTAAATTTTAGATGGAACCTTACTGTTCGAAAACAACATGATCAGACTAGTGCAAAACTATATTAGCCTATACAGGTCATGTCACCAACTCTAAGAGAATAAACAAACTCACAAGCTAATGGTTAGCGCTGCTTACGACTTCAGAAGGTCTCCGTGACTGTACAAGAACATCAGTGGATGCTAGGTAACCGCTACTTCATATGATGTCTTTCTTCCCCTACCTAACTAATCCAGACCATCATCTGAGACCTCCTCCACAGGAAGTTCAAACGCATCAACCTCATCAAAATAAGCCTTCTGCTGCTTAACAAACTCTACTGGCAACGAACTTTCAGAAACGGGTTGCTTCCTCTGTCAAATAATTAGCATTCAAAAGAAACTCAAATCAGGGTATGACGTGAGACGATGATTCTTAATAAAGGTTCAGTAAGATGATGAAGAAAGTGTACCCCTCCTACATTGTTCCATACTGAACACACAGATTTGCAAAGTACCTTTTTGGCCTTCGGTCGGGGATCTGTCCATGACTTGGATGTAATAACCTCTTCATCTTTGCTAAGTTCATCCCTGTTGCAACAAGCATTTCGACATTCATCAGCCAAGCATAGCAAGCAAGCAAGCAATAAAGTGCAAACTTAATTAAGACAGTCATGGCCACAACTCTGTACAGTATGTAACACATTGTCAATAGATTCTCCACCAACTAAACCAGAAATGCGCAAAGGAAATTTTCTGCGATCCGCTGGCTAGAAAATCAGAACTAAGGAACCACAAAAGTTTTACGGGAGAAACTGCTATACGCAAAATTCTTAATTATCCAAAACCAACGCGACCATGTAACGGTAAATTATGGAATCAATTAATCCCTCCAAATAAGTTGTCCGTAGCTTATCAGTTAGCTCCCATTGACAGTAAGCCCAGCCCATAATAAATTCTTCTTCTAAGTTGGAAAAGGATTATGATCTTGGGTCTTGACCAATCAAAATTAAATCACAGTTACATAGATGTATCCAAAATACAAACAATTACAACAAAGAACCACCACCATCTTGAGAAGCTTTCTGTATACGAGGGAAAGCCTCTCATATGGGTCCAAACATTTGTATACAAAGAACATGGATCTGTACCAGGAAATTATTAAAAACAGGTTTTGTATTTCATAAGTATAATAATGATCAATGAAAACATATTAGCACACATGTTATATCTCATACTGCATACATTACATCCACTGAATGCAACCATATGGCTCACCATAAGAAAAATGAACTTATGGAATAAAATCAAAATATGTGCTTTTGTCAGGTATTGGAGGGTGGTGGATGGATGGCCTCATAGTTCACTATGCATGCTAGGAAAAGAAAGATACCAAGTGTTTCTTGTTCCCGGGAGACGAGGACAACTAAGGACCATAGCATCTGCTTTTCTTTTCTCCTGTGATCTATTTGATGACCGGATAATCATGCGCACGGGAGTAGACTTCCCTGCATCTTCCGATTCTCCACGAGCCACTGCCTTCCCTTTATCTTTACTCTTCTCTCCCAATGTTGAAGTGAAAGGCTCAGAAATTGCCTTCCCTTTATCACCAATCTTCTCAACACTGGAGGATTTAACCCCCAGTGAAATTCCCTTCGCTTTGCCTCTTGAATTCCTAGTATGAGTGGAATCAAAAGGTACAGCAATACCCTTCCCTTTATTCTTTGCCCCTTCATAAGAGATGAAATTAGGAGTTTCAGTTACATTAGGAGTGGAATCAAAAGACGCGGCAATGCCCTTCCCTTTATTCTTCGCTCTCTCGTATGAGACGAGAATCGAAGTTTCCTTCACATGTCGAGTAGGAGTGGAATCAAAAGGTGCAGCAATACCCTTCCCTTTATCCTTTGCCTTCTCATGCGAGAGGGGAATCAGAGTTTCCTGCACATGTCGAGTAGGAGTGGAATCAAAGGGTGCAGCAATGCCCTTCCCTTTATCCTTTGCCCTCTCACACGAGACGAGAGTAGGAGTTTCCTTTACATTCCGAGTAGGAGTGGAATCGAAAGGTGCAACAACGCCCTTCTCTTTGTCCCTTGCCTTCCCATAAGAGGTGAGCTCAGGAGTTTCCTTTTCTTGCTTCTTTGGCTTTTCAGCAATTGTGGAAGCGCGAGCAGAAATATCATCGCCATGATGCCCGGATGCCAAACCCTTGTTACCTACAGAAAAATGACATCAGTCTTCGTTACACACCTTCAGTACCCTCCCCAAATCCCCCACCCCCACCCACACCCACACCCACAAGAGTACTTGAATCAACACCTTCTTATCTATGATGCCATCAATTCAGATAGTAGCTTAAAACCAACTCACTGGCCAAAGAGATGAACAGTATAACAATTGCACGGACAAATAATTTATAGTAGTTGAGTATTCGATGAACCATTAGCAAATTCTGAGCCCGGATGGAAATTATGATCCAAGTCATCCTACAAATGAATAACCAATTCCTTCTCCGTAAGCAAAATGCTATAAGCTATAAGAGGCTGAACCCTATGTCATTTTCATCATCTTAGTGATCCTGTTTCAATTATTCCCAAATTTGAAGAGAAATTAAAGATAACGAAAGTTCTAATAAGGTTACAAACACCATGAAAAATAATCATAATACGAATTTACGAAACCCACAAAAATAAAAGCCAAAATACCAGACAAAACTACTATGCAAATAATCATACAGCGAAGCCCTAGATTGTTGATTCAATCAAAACCCAACCCAGTAAAACAATAAGATATGCCTATACTTACTAGTAGGGAGATGAGGACGGCGAACTGGCGTAGGGTTTCCGGGTCGGGTAATGGGAGCCAGGTTGAAATTGGAAGAGCCTGTGCTGGTGGCGGACCTGGTGTCGGAGTCGGAGGCGGCGTGGGATTGAGGGAACTGGGAGCTCCGGGTCCGGGTTTTTCGGAGAAGCGATTTGGCGTCGGAAGCGGAGATGGAATTGGAACAGAGCTGGCGGAGAGTCTGGGTAGGTATGTTTTCAAAATTGGTGAGATTCGAGAACGGCTGCCGGGAACCTCCGCCGGCTTCGGTGCTGTTAACGCCGGTGAGTTTGTTCACGAACTTGTCGCTGATACTGACGCCGCCATCGACGGCGACAGCCGCCATGTTTCGCTTGCGAGTGGAAGCTCTCTTTCTCTCCATTTCAGTTCATTCCGCCATGGGAAAAATTCGTGGTATTGATTCTGGTAATAGCTGAGAAGTGATTTCGGTTTTTGTTGCGTTGGAGAAGAAGCAGAAGGGGGATTTGTTGGTTATGTGGTTGGATTGCTCGGGAAGCTTTTGGGAAAGTGGCGGGAACTGGGTGAATGGTTTTCACGCGGTAAATTGGAGAGAAAATTTTCACTCACTCGCGCGGTAAATGATGGCACGAGACCCGACTAGACTTTGGGCTTGTGAGTGTTGGTTAATGGAAATGGAATGAAAATGGCTAGCCCGTCCTTACGAGAAAGTACCACTGAGAGCCCAACTTTTTCATTTGAGCACCCTCAATTCTTAGGTACGCCGAGTTTTTTGAAAGTGCATTTGTATCCAAAGTTTCGCTTAAAAATTGGTCAAACATGGTGTTCACCAGACTGATTTGAAAAGTCTGTTTTGCCCTTGAAATTTTTTAAAAATTGAAGAAATCTAGTTTACCTTATTTCCTTTGCCGCCTTCCTCTGCTATTTCCATGGCATCTCCAGCGGCGGTGAGATCTTGGAGATCGTGCCCCTCCTATTCCTTCGCTTTCGCTTCATCCTCAATTTGTCGAATTGGGTGACAATGATGGTGGTGTTTAGCTTCATCCTCAATTCCAAAATTTCGCTTCATCCTCGATGGCGGTGGCGAAGAACGAGTGGTGGTGCAGTGAATTTAGAGTTCACTGTTAGTGGTGGTTTTTATGGAGATGCGAGTGAGGGTTTTAGATGGTGAGGGCTGAGCGGTGGGGCTAGGGGTAGGGGTGTTCATCGGTCCAAGACCGGACCGGACCGGGCCGAACCGGAATCGGTTCATACTGGAATCATAAAAAAGTTTGGACCGAGGACCGGACTAGTTAGGATTATTTAGCATCGGGACCGAACCGAAATTATTCCAGTTTTGGACCAGTATGGAACGGTTGGACTGGATTATAGTGAACTTTATTCTCCTACAAAAACAAATTGGTGTTGAAAAAAATTCAATCAAAATTTTGTCTTTAAAAGATGGGAAATTGGAAAAAAATTACCTCAAAATAAGGAAGAATACTAGCTCATCGAAAATAAATCTAAAATAGTATATAAACTTAAATTATATATACATAAAAATACACATATATATAAGAGTAAGTTACATGTCCATGTCCGAACCAGAAAAATCCGTTCTTGGGCTGGAACCCAAAATTAAAAAAAACGTTTGGACCGAAAACCGAATCAAAATTCTATATATCCGATTTTGATCTTTATATTCTGGTCCGATTTGGTCCATTTTACTGGTCCGGACCTGTTTATGAATACCCCTAGCTAGGGGCGATTTTGGTGGTGGGCAAAGAGGTGGGGCTAGGGTTCCGACACGTGGTGTAGAACGGTCGGGGGAAATTCCACCAACGATATGGTGACGTTCGAACAGAAATAGAGAGCGGGGAATGGTACGTCGCTAGGGAACTTGTCCACACAGCGGCTGGGGGTGGCGCCCGGAGCATTATGTAACGGCAACATGTGTTGATTTGCCCAAAATAAATCCCCCACCCCCGCTGAAGCAACGCTACTGCGGTGGTTGCTAGGTCCTCGCCAGAGCTGTGGCTAGAGTAGTGGGTTTTGTCGACCGATGGATGTGAGCAGAGCAAGTTCTTCCAGCAACTGAAGTGACTTGTCGCCGACAGAGGTGACGAGGTGCGGAGTACTACTGTAGACGTCGGAGCTGCTTTGTTAGAACTGGAGGTTTAGCTAGCTGGAGGTTGTACGCATCGCCGGAGCTGTGAGTGGCAGTGTTGAGCTATGGTTTAGGCGAAACCAGTCTGTCGGAGTGGACGTTTAGTGGCTAACGAAGGTGACTTACCGGGGGTGACAACGTGGTTGTGGTTGTTTTGGATTTTCGGTGGTTGGAGTGGAGGTGGTGGCGGTTGCGTAGTTGGAGCGGTGGAGTATGAGGTGGCGGCGGTAGGAGTTTGGGGTGGTGGTGGCGGTGGAGTGGGGTTGTGGTGGAGTAGGAGTTTGGAATTTAAGTTGAAATAAGGGATATTTTGGTAATTTCATTTCCAGTCAATACCAAAAATTTGCTGATGATAGCCGATCAACAGGCAGTCAGGTATAATTGTACATATGTTAGCCGGATATGGGTATATTAACACTTTTAAAGAACTAGAGGTTATATTTGCACTTTCCAAAAAAACTGGGGGTCATCTAAGAATTTTACTCTTTTTATTTTTTAAATTTTGGTCCAAATAATTTTAATTTAGGCATTCCGTCCGCTCTTTTGTACATATCATTGTAGATTTTGATGTTTGGATTTAGTTACTCCCTTCGTCCGGATTAAATTACATAAAACTAAAAAATTAGTCAAACTAAGAAAACTTTGACTACATATTTAAATAAATATATAAACAATAGTATTTGTGATGAGATACTGTTAGATTCATCGTAACATGTAATTTCTAAATATTAAGTTTTTATGTATCATTATTATATGTAATTACATATATTTACAGTTGAAAATTGTGAAAAAGATTTTGTGCTATTTAATATGGGACGGTAGGAGTAAATGAAATTTAATTTGGAAAGTAAAAAGTGATAAAAAGTGGATGAAAGTAAACGAATCTTAACAAAAATAGAAATTGTGCCAATATAAGAATAAATAACTCAAAAAAGTGTCATATATAGAGAAACGGAGGGAGTACTCCCTTTGTTTTCTTATGCTTGTCATACTTTCTTTTAAAAAAAAAATTTTTCTTAGACTATCCCCTTTCCTTTTATGGAAAAACAAAAATTATTTTAAACCACTCATTAAAGTTTTTACTCTTTTCATTCAATTTTATCCATATTTTAACTTATTGAAATACTTTTACAAGTATTGCATCAAGTTATGTTGCATTAGATCTAATGCAAAACTTTTAAGAATCTAATCTATTTTATTGTATTGGTCACACTTTCTTCTTTCATTTATACTGACATGCTTTCTTCTACTTTTTTGCAACTTTTTTTTCATATTCATTGTAATTTTTCTATAAAATTTAATTAGATTCACTATAAATTTAAATGGCTAAAGTTATGGTGCTAAATATATATATAAAACGGGGAAATACACATATACAAATGCACCTTACTCATAAATAAGGTGGTCTATATGAATATTTTTTTCTTCAAATTGTATGAATTAAAATTAAAAAATTGTGCACAAACATTTATGAATAAAATAAAATAAAATAATACATAATACAATTTTCGATGATATTTTATGAATTAACGTTCATGATTCTTTTAAATTATTTCTCTAAATAAATTTAAATGAAAATAGGCAAAATCTTGGGAAAGACCGTCTTTCCATAACCTTATGGAAAGACGGGGTTTAAATAAAATAATAAAAGGTAAAAGGTCTTAGTTGCAACATTAAAATTTTATTATGCAACGTGTAGTAGTTATAAAGTTTA
>JAULKJ010000006.1:14401763-14412591 GCA_032355405.1 Rubia balearica
TTGTTCATCGTGAAGTTGATCAATCAAAACATTCAATGCCACATCTCTAAACTTCGTTCTTGACATTGTCATCGGTCCAACCATTTCACTTAGAGGATCACAAACATAACCCTTGAATGTTTGATCTAGTCGTGGAATATCTTCATTTATGGTGGTAGTCGTCTTGGCATCACCATTAGTATTTCTTTAGAAATATTGATAGGTTTTGATAGAACAAAGTTAACTCTCAACGTAAACCCCATATTACTTTAGAAATATTGATGGGTTTCGGTAGAACAAAGTTAACCATCAACATAAATCTCATATTATTTCAAATTGTTATCTAATTTATATGAGCCATATTACTTTGTGATACAGTTATAGATTTTTAATGTTTTGTGAAGTTGTAGTTTATTAATATCATTATCCATGAAAACTTTAAAACGTGGTTAAAATACTTTAAAACGTGGTTAAAATTATTTAGTGTTATGTGAAAATCGATTTCGACCATTTTTCTTGAAAATATATTCCAGAGTCTTAATGAGTATGATCATATTTCTACTACGGTGATATTCTTGATTTCATCATTCATTCTTTTATTATTTATTTATAACAAAAGACATACTAACGTAGTAACGTGCAATGACACACTAACTTTTAATGAAACCCAAACTCAACAAGAGATTGATCGACACAATGTAGTATTTTCACTCAACTAATTTCGGTAAAAAAAACATCCTAGCAGTATTCATACTACGCTGCAGATAAACAGCCCCTCGGAGAGACTGTCCAAAATGACAACCCACTTTTAATTGAAATTCACAGTTCGATACCTGAATGTTGAACTTGTCCTTCAAAGATGAGTACCCATTTTTTCAAATATGTCTTAAAATGATACCTTTCCGTAAAAAATAGGTGTACCAATTTGGATCAAAATTGTGTCACAATGGTACCCACTTTTAACTAAAAAGTATATTTTTCGAAATATTAATGAAAAAGTGAGTACCTTTGCAGAACAATTTTAAAAATTGGGTACCAAACTGCAAATTTCACTTAAAAGTGAATACTATTTTGAACATTTACTCCACCAAAAAGCATGCAAACCTTATGTACTAGGGAAATTTTTTTGTTCAAAATATACCCACATTTCATCTCATTAAAGGTATTCGCTTTTTCATTTATATCTGAAAAGGGTACCTTTAAGCACAAAATGAGTATCAATTTGGATCAAAATTGTGCCAAAATGATACCCATTTTAAACTAAAAAGTATCTTTTCGGGACATTAATGAAAAAATATGTACCTTTTCAGAACAATTTTTAAACTTGGGTACCAAACTGTGAATTCTAGGCATTTTCTCGGGAAAAAAAATCAAAGATGAAGAAGTTTATGAGGTGCTGACAAATATCTTGTATACATCTATAGATTGGCTAAGGTGCTTGTGATAATAGCCAGAACTATCATAATTGCTGCCATGGCTCTCCACATTCTTGTAGATGTACCATGAATATCTCTGCAACATGGTACAAAACCATTCAAGAAAAAAACATAGCAAGTAAACAGAAAAAGAAGTTGCGAACCTTAAAACCACCATGCCTGAAAGATGAATGCGAGGCAAACAGCAACCAAAAAAATGGTGTCTTTAACACACCTCTGAACTGAAGATGATATGGTTAAGTTTTCAACATATGAACTGCGCATGTTACATCCTAAGCAGCCCAATGTTTTCAACTAGAATCATAGTTGGCAAGTGTATGAATTCTCCCAAAACGAGCAACGGAAAGCTACAAGCTCGTGAGACTACTTGAATAAGACCCATTACTTAATGTGTTCATAGACACCATTAATACAGCAAGAGTAAAACACAATAAATAGCAACTGCAGGCATTTAGCAAGAGAGGAAGAAAGTCCTGCTGACATGCCTTTGGGCTAATTTCTGGTCTCAGTAACATAATGATGTAATAACAGTCATGGGAATCCCAGAATGGTTTAGCTCCAAGGAACTGCAGAACAATCGACACCCACACAAGATATGGACAAACATTCAATCAAAAACCAGCGCAAAGAAGCAGAGTATTCATAAAAAACAGATTGCAGGTGATGAACAAAACAAACACCAATTATCAAAAATCAAACCATATATTGATCTGGGATCCATATACACGAGTTCTGTGCCCTACATGTATCCTACAAAATTACATATATATAATATAACTATTGATGAGTAGGAGGGGTGTTCAACAAGGCTGCAAAATCCTTCATGACCTTGAAGTTATCTACCACATTGGCTTCGGCTTCTCTTTCCGTGTTTTGCAGGGCCTCCCTTGACCTTGCTCTGGCTACTTCCAGGAGCTTCTTTCTCATTATCTTGGTGTGTAACTCTTTTTTCATCTTTTCATACTCTTCTTCCTCCTGCATTTTCTTTTGCAGTTCAACAGACTCTTTTTCTTTCTTGAGTTCTTCTTCCCGCTTTTGCTTTTGCAGTTCAGCAGACTCTCTTTCCTTGTGGGCTTCTTCTTCCCGCTTTTGCTTTTGCAATTCATCATACTCCTTTTGTTTCTTGACTTCTTCCTGCCTTGTATTTCTCAGTTGCTGCTCATGAAGCCGCCTTCTCTTTCTCAACTCATTCTCCGAATCAGTCACCTCAGCTTCTCGCGGCCTTTTCCCTACTTTGAAAATTGCCATCAGCCCTGTGCTCTTTTCCTCTCCCGTTTCAGATTCCGGAAGATTCGACCTTTCCTTCGGCATTATCATCCGTCGATCTTCATTGGCCGAACCTAGGGTTTTACCTTCCATCTTCTGCTCATCATCCTTTTCAGGTCTTTGAAGTTTCAATCTTGGAAGCAGAGAAAGCCTACCCTCCTTCTCCTTCAACTTGGTGGATATGGAAACGGGTTTCTTCTCCTTCGACTTCCGGATAGCATTGCCGCCTGTGGATTGATTCCGCAAAAGGAGTAATGAATCTTCATAACTCAGAATCTGGGTGTTTTTCTTCTTTCCCGATCTCTCCAACTGGGACATTGGAGCAGAGAGGGTTTTCGATTTCTTGGAGAAAACTCCGTTCTTCTCTTCTTCTCGAGCCATAATTGGTTATATCAAAAATGAATAGTGTGGTACTAAGTCTGTCGTGTTTTAGGAAATTTATAGACAGTTAATCTAAGTCTGTTTGGTCTTAATGTTTCCGTTACAACCTAATCCAAGACCTTGAAGTCTGATTTTCAAAATTTGCGGGCCTGATTACTTGGGTAGTGGCTCAAACTGGCCCAATCAGCCCACACTCATTTTGGGTCTTTCCTCTCATCTTTTTACCGTTTTAAATTTCTTTCTAATGGAATTTAAATGTTTTTAATTTTCAAGTGATTTTTCAACTTAAGTTTATTTTTATTAATTAAATATATCAAGACACATCTTAGAAAATATATAATTATATTTAATATTTTCTAAAACTTCTATAATTAAGTTTATATATTATTTATCTTTTATAATAAAATTATTGTAAAATATTTTAATATTAAAGTTTCTTTCATGAAAATATACATTATTAGGGATTGAATGGTCCAATAGTTGCATAAATATTTTCTCATTCACATTTATTTCATTTCATAGTTTTATCTCTCTTTTTAACAGTTGCAAATATTATACTTTTCATGAAAGTAAAATATTTTACTTTTTTGAGTGATCATTTCAACTCAATTTTTTAAAATTAGTTAAAAGTTATTTATACTTTAATATATCCTGCTATTTTAATTTTTTTTTTCTTTTTTTGAATGTTTTAGATATAATTTTTAAATTACCCCTTTAAAATTATTTCTAACCTTATTATACATTAAATCTTGAATATGAGTGGTTTTTATAATAAAATTATTGCTCAATGTATTATTGTCCGTGTCCCATTTTAACAAGTTATACATTTTCATTTTTAGGAAGTTTCAAATAATTACATCATTTTCATTCATAATTTTTATTGAAATATATTTTGAAAATCGGAAATGAGGGAGTAAAGAACGATCGTATAGAAAAATTTATCAGGGGGTTGAATTTGATTTTTTTTTATTGATCAATACTACTTTTATTGAAAAATACAACAGAAATACTACTTTTTCCGGACTCTTAATGAATATGATCATATTTCCATGGTGACTTGCTGATTTTCTTGATTTCATCATCTACTTCTTCTTCTCTTTATGACAAAAGACGTAATGAAACCCAAACTGTCAACAAGAAATTGATAGACAAAATGTAAAGTATTTTCACTCAGCTAATTTTGGTAAAAAATCATCCTGCATAATCCATTCTATGCTACATATACAAACAAGCTCTCAGAAAAACAACAGAAAACATGCAACCTTATGAACAGAAACAAAATCAAAGATGAAGAAGTTTATGAAGCGTTGACAAATAGCTTGTACACATTAATAGATATAGCTATGGAGCTTGTGATAATAGCCAGAACTATCATAAGTGCTGCCATAGCTCTGTCCATTCTTGTAGATATACCATGAATGTCTCTGCAACATGGTACCAGTAACATTCAGTAAATTTGTCCCAAACTAGAAATCAAGAAAAGATTAAACAGATGAAGAAGTTGCAAACCTTAAAACCACCATGCCCGGGAAGATGAACGCGAGACATACAGCAGAAGTCGATCCCATGAACTGAAAGAAGTACCATATGCTGGGAATGGCTATCGCGGCAATGTACGCGAATGCCAACAGGACTAAAGTGAGGGCAACAAACCTCTTGGAATCAACTGCTAGACGAGCCCTTTTCGAAAACAGGAGTTCATCGATGTTAACCCTCAATGAGAAGTTGAGGAGCGGAAAAACCAGCATCAGGTGAAGCGCGTAGCTCAATCGCACGATGTCATTCAGCAATGAGCCGACTTGAGAACCCGTGCTTCTATCGAAATTCACCAGGATGTCATCCATCACTGAATCCCCAAACAGAAGATAACCAAAGATCCCTATAGCAAAGTAAATCGTGGCGCATAGAACTAGCGAGATCCTCACAGCCGACATCATGGCTGACGGTTTTGCTAGCTCAACACCAATAGGATGCACTGCATATCCATCCTTATTAGATTACACTAATAACAATTTAACCAAACTGAATTGCTGTTAAGTCGAACAGAACAGGTCTTTTGTTCTTACCATTGAAGTGAAATGTGAAGGCGGTAACAATGACTGGGACAGCTGTGAAAAGGTTGAAGAAGGATGCCCCATCCTTGAGCTCCGGCACAATGCTTATACTCCTAGTTTCCCCTCTTGCAAGCGCCGCGATCGCCAATCCGGAGCATATTCCAACGAATGCAACCGCCAAAAGAACTGATACAAGTGAACTCAACCACAAGGATTCTGCAACAGAACGCAAATAAGAATACCATTACCGACCATGTTCAAAACCTTGAACAACAGAGATGTCGACTTCACTCACCAACTCGGCGATACAAGACTAATGGCAGCATCACAATTACAACAATAAAGAGGAGAGCAACAGCACGAGTATTCCACCAGTGAATCCCAAACCATTCTTGCAGAACGCCGAAATGCTCCGCCCCTTTTCCAGATAGGACATCCCCTGATATGTACAGTACCCAGAATCAGTGAAGATCGAATAGGACAAAGTGAATTGATAGAAGTGTGAAAATTCAAAAATAGTTACCGATGATGATCAAATAGATGATCAAGCAGCCGAGATTAGTAAGCATGACGCAAATCTGAACCGCCAGGGAGCCCACCCCACCAAAAGACTCCCTCATCAACCCCGCGTAAGTCCGAGATTCGCCGGCGTAAGTGAACCTCAGCATGAACTCAACCGACATCTCCACGAGCAGAGCGATGAAAGCTATCATCACGAAAGCAGGGACGACGCCGAGCACTTTGAGCGTCGCCGGAATGGACATGATCCCGGCGCCGATTATGCTGGTGGCCACGTTGAACACCGCGCCGGAGACGGAGGGCCGCTTGTCTGAAAGATCACCAAGCAGAGGGGCGCTTGCTCCGGCGGCGTTGTTGATGACCGGAGCCATTGGTTGGGTGTTGATCGGCGGGAGCTTTGGTGAGTTGTTCAAGTTGAAAGGTCGCTGAACATGAGTGGAGGGGAGTGGTGACGTGCTGGTAGAATTAAAAGGGAGAGGAGGATGTATGGGGTCGGAAATGCGGGTGATGTGAGCATTTGATCTTATTTGTCCAAATTGGTCTCATTTGCTTCTCTGGCAATTATTGACTCTTGTTTTGTTTCAAAGTTGAAATTTTATTACCTTACAACGTGCTCCAAATATGGTGAGTTGGCCTACTAGTTTACGATTAAACATACTCCTGGTTTTCTAACATTCTCCGTTTCACTGTAAAAAAATTTAAGGCATATTTGATCATCAATAACTTTAATTGAATATAATAACGAACATCATGTGAAGTATCTTTGAATTCTCCGTAACATGTAGTTTCTAAAAAATAAAATTTTATGATTTGTTATTGTATGAAATTTAAGTTATCGGTGATCGAACATTTCTTGAAAATTTTCAGAGAAAATGGAGTCACCAGAATATGATCTAGTGAGATAATTCAATTTGCCCAACCCCATCGAAGGATAAAAAATTGAGGAAATAACCCTATCTGTTGTCAATAACAAACCAGGGGTAAAGTGATCATTTCATTATATTTCAGTTAAAATTTTCATTTACAACTAAGCTCAACGGCGCTCAGGTTTAGTTTGACATATACATCAATAAATTAGAGTTAGTTTGACACTTTCGGTCAGAAGATATTAAATTTTTATTGGATTTCTGATCTGTAATACAGATGATCAATTTCGTTGAAGTGTAAATTAGATATTTTTATAGTAAATTAGTTATTGTTAGGAGTTAGTTGAACCGAATGTCAATTACATTTATTGTAATCATTGTCACTAGGCGTTTAAAAAAAACTGGAATAGAGGATTACATTTTTCAATACGTCACTAATTCAATTATTAGACAATGATAAGTAGAGTTGTCACCAACACTGGATCTGAGATTTGCATGACAAATGAACAATAAAATCGTGATAACACAATGCCAATCGTTCACTAATATTGGATCACTTGTTTTGCCACTTGAATTTAGGAAAATAAAATTAGTGGTTAAGAATGCATTGAAAAAGTAAAAAGTAAATTGTGTGGATGAAAACAACCTAGAATTTGCCAAAAAGAAAAATGAATTAATATTAAAATTCATCCCAAAAGGAAAAGTGAGTCAATATTAAAAAATCGGAGGAAGTAATAATGTAATGCCAATCGTATCATACCAACTGATTCTCTTACTCCATCCCCAGCATACCCTATTCTTAAGTGAGTTGTCTTTTGCCTTTTGGTTTCATCTTTTTTCAAGTCATTAAGTGTTTTCTGGGCCGTGCAATTTGTGTCCTACAACATTTTTTTTTAAAGGATGAAGGACGTAATAAAAGTGAGGAGTGTTTAATTCTTGAAGAATAGGGATGTCTAGTTACTAGTTAGAGATTTCCTATGAAATTAAAGAAAAGGGGATACGTTTTAGACTCTGTTTGGTAAAGTTGTGCTTATAAGTAAAATTGACTTATTTTGAAAGTAAAGGGAGGTCAGGTTATGCTTTTCTCCCAAAATAACTTTTGCTTTCAAAATAATCTATATTTTTTAGCACTTTGCCAAACACTAAAAAATGCAGCTTATAAACTCCGTCAAACAGAGCGTTAGCCAGACGTAAAAGACTGCTCCGTCCGCAGCCGTAGTCTTAAAGCTTAAACCATCCGACTACTTGCCGCGGCAATGGCCCTTTAAGCTTAAACTATAATGCACCACAAAGAATGTAAATTTCATTACTTAACGATGTAATTGTACACATTAGAAGAAATGGCAATAAAGCTAGTTCCCACTGCCAATAGGATCACAAGGACAGCCAAAATCCTATCCCGACGAGTAGATATGTGATGAACATCCCTGCAACAAAAGCTTTCCAAATGTGAGGGATCTGAAACTTCGTATGCTCAGAATGGAAAAGCAGAAGACAGAAGTTCATGGGTCATACCTAAGCACGATGGCGCTCGGGAACACAAACATGATCAGGACAACTGTGGTGGTGCCCATAAACTGAAAGAAGTACCATATGTTCGGGATCGCGACAGCAGACATGTATGTAAACAGAAGTATCAGGCAAGTCAGAGATAGAAATCTGGCTTTGTCTGTCACCAACAAAGGCGCTTTCGAAAAGAACAGTTCATCGACGTTAGCTCTCAATGAAAAGTTCATCACGGGAAAAACCAGCATCAGATGAACTGCGTAGCTAAGTCGAACAATGTCATTGATCATTGCCCCGATGAAAGAATCTGACACAGTATCGAAGTTGACAAGCATGTCGGCCATAATAGCATCACCAAATAGTAGATATCCAAAGAAACCAACAGCAAAATATATGGCCACGCATAGCACGAGAGAAATCCGGACTGCTAAGCTCATTTCAGATGGTCTGCGTAGCTCCGCTCTGATGGGATGAACTGCAACATGTGAAGCACAAGAGTGTACAGTAAATGAAAGAGACGCGAATTGTGAGAGAATATACATAGCTTCTGCCCTATAACATTACTAGTAAGCACAAAAATAACCAACTATAAAAGGGAGAAACGGAAAAAATAAAAATAATCTGCATTTGTTTCTATGTGCATTTGTTTCTATGGACAATCAGTTCCAGGAACAAGGAGGGAACTCTGTTACTGTTTGCAATACATTTGCATAAGTACAGGCTCCGATCATGACTTTAAGCATGCAAACCGTTTGGAATTGCCAACACTAGAGTAGGACATCAACTTCAATGTTTATCCTCTTCAACATATTTAAGAGTCGAGCAAAATTTAAAATATTATTGCAATTATAATAGGAATTAGCACAATTACTAAAGCTCATAGCTCTCAGAAACCTGGGCTAAAGACAGCCAATGACACTACTAACTTCACAACTTAACTAATGTCAATACCAAGTCTTTTGAAAGTGTTTCTTACCATTTACATGGCATCCAAAGGCTGTTGCAATGACAGGAATGGTGGTAAAAAGTTCAAAGAATGAGACCCCGTGAGCAAAGTCCGGTAGAAGTCTTGATTTCTGTGTTTTACCTTCTAACATCGCTCGTATTGCCATCCCAGAGCAGAGTATAACGAAGAGCACAGCTAGTAGAATAGATATAGCCGAAGCATGTCGCAGTGAATCTACAAGAGTAAGCTCCAAAAAACTTAGTGATCGCTTATATAAGCTTTTGAACTCCTACTTCCTATGTTTGCACATATAAAACAAGTCATGCCTAAAATAATCTAAGAAGAAATAAACCTCCAGCAGTAACTATTTTCACGGGTGTGATATCATATACGACAAAATTTGCTATAGAAATCAACAAACTGAATCATCTAAAAGGTCCTCCACTCATCCAGTGCATACATGGTTAGGCTAAATCAGAACCAAAGGCCTTCGAGACAATCAAAAAAAGGTTAAAAGAAATACATTTCCGGGTTTCATCATACCTATTCGTCGTAAAACAAGCAAAGGAAGCATAACAATGAGCAAAACGAACAACAGCGCATACGCTCTAGAATTCCACCAATGCACACCAAACCATTCCTGAAGAACACCCAAGTGAACTGATCCATCTGACTGACTTCCAGATAGCACATCCCCTGTAAAAAAATCACTTCATCAAATACCACCCTATATCATAATTCTTATTTATGGAAACATCAACTAGCATAAATCTAAGCTATAATTAATCAAATAAGCATCAACAACATACCAATTATGATCAAATAAATTATCATGGCGCCGAGGTTGGTGACCAAGACACAAACTTGAAGCGCAACAGAACCAGGCTTTCCAAAAGACTCCGCCATCAGAGCACCATAAGAATCCAGCTCTCCAGTATAGCGCGTGTACTTCAGAAGGAACTCCACCGTGACCTCAACGAAGAAAGCGATAAGCAGAATCACAACAAAGTTCGGAACGATCCCGAGAACCTTAACCGTCGCCGGAATCGACATTATCCCGGCACCAACCATACTAGTGGAAATATTAAATATGGCACTGGAAATAGACGCGCCGCCGTCCGGTACCTCAACCCCGCCGGAGTTGCCCTCCGGCAACAGGGGCGCACTCGCTCCGGTAGCACCTTGCTGCCCAGATTTCATTTTTGTGACTTTCCGACAGAAAACCCTCAAAACTAATTTATAAACCTTACTCACCGATCACCATAGCCACGTGTAACATTTGCTGCTTCTAATTTCAGATTCTCCGAGTTTCTGTCGTAATCAAATGATTCAAAACTGAATGCTTTATCCGTTCTGTTGCAGCCAAACGCATTAATTTCAACGATTAATAATTGAAAAGTTGGATTCCAAGATTGGTGGATGAGGATGCCAAAGATTTGGGAAACGTCCTCTTGAAATTTACGAATATTTATACAAAATGATATAAAATGAAATGAAACACGGTTACGAATTATTGGATTATCGCATTTGGAAAATTAGGAGAAGAAAACGAAAAACAGAGGAGGCTGTCTGATCTGATAGGTATAGAGTCCAGTAAGAACACGATAATTTTGAATAATTCAGGGATTTGTGGTACATTTGATGTATGAGGTGTTGGGATCTGATCATCTGATAGCGATGCATCAGGTCTATTTAGTACTCTAGTTTAAGCCCGTCACGCTAACACTTCAATTCTCTAGTTTCCGGGTAGTGTACAATTTGGATTTTGGGTCTGTATGAGTGTTAGGATTCATACTCCACAATCAGTTTTGCTGGACGGGAAAATATCCAGAATGGTACCCGCTTTTAAGTGAAATTCACATTTTAATATTTGAA
>JAULKJ010000006.1:14492054-14503024 GCA_032355405.1 Rubia balearica
TGTAGCCTAATGTATAATCCATCACATTAATGCACATGAATTTAAAGAGAAAGGCAATGTAATTGTAGAAAGGGAAAGGATCCAAACTTAGAAGAAAATTTTGTCAAAAGGCATATAAATGAGGTATTCTCATTTCAGTTTAGTCATTACTATATTTAATTTGTCAGCAATGCTTATAATAGTATTAATGTATAAAATGTAATTCCTCAGTCCCACCCAATTGAACTTGCACTCTTACTTTTTGAAAACTATTCTCCATCAAAATTTAATCACATATTTGAATAGATATATGAACAATAATATTATCGTACATGATATTGTTCAATTCGTCGTAACAAGTAATTTCTAAATATCAACTTTTATTTGCCGTTATTATACGCATATTAACAGTCAAACATGCCGCTTGAACGACGTGCAAAAAACAAGAGTGCAACTCCAGTTGGGACAGAGGGAGTATATTTTATTTAAATTTGTTTTAATATAATAATCATGTTGTATTAATTTAATGTAATAAAATACATTTTTAGTTTAAATTAGATCAAAAGAAAGAATCAAATCGACATCGCTGTGAAATTGAAGAAAAAGCAAAATCTCTCACCCTTATATCTCCATCATTCCAATATGATGAGTTGATAAAGAGGAAATTAAGTGTTTAAAGGTTAACTATCTGATAGTTAGATACTAAAATCCACAAAAAACCTTCCCGAGTCATCCAAACAACGACACCACCAGGTGTCACAGAGAACCATCCTCTTGTTATTTCAGTGCTGACACCACTCCAGACATCCCAACACCGACACCACCAAGCAGTCACAAGGAACCTTCCTCCCGTCAACCCAACACCGACATCTTAAATTGATGAAAGGTAAATTACAACGATAAGGATCAACCATCTGGTACCCATAAGAAATTACTATAATAAATTCTCACACTCAACTGATACGCTTCGTAACCGTTAAATTATTTGACTTTGCATTTATCCGTTAATCGATCTGACATACAAAATTATTTATATTGTTGTTAGAAGAAAATTCCAATGTGTATTAAATATGCTAATCATTCATTACTATTTTTATCGTCATCATTAAGTACTTCGATTTGTATGCTAATTGTCACATCAAGTATCATTGCTTTGTCGCAATACTCTTTGTATTACTTGCAATTTTTCTAATGTTATTATATTTTTGGTTAAAAAAATTATTCAACATAATCAATCTCAAATCCTACGCGGAATAAACACGAGTGAAATTTGGAGAAAAAGTTCGGCTGTCGGATTCCCAACTTTATCTTATTACCAATTAAAATTAATTATTTATAACAGTAAATAAATAAATAAATTCGTCACTCACAAAGCATACTGCTGTACTGGAAGAACTCGCTCGCACCCTCTCTCTCTCCATTTCCCCCACGCGATCTCTCCAAAACCATCCATCTTCGAATCCTTCATTTTCTCTCTCTAGAAAACACGCACTCACACACTGCGCGCTCGCCATTTACAAGCTAACTTATACAGTTATACCTCCACTTAGGGTTTTGGCTTTGCTCGATTTTCTGTTGTTTCGAGCTGATTGGAGCTGGATGCGGAGCTGAATCTGAGCAAGGCGTGTTTGCCGGAGCCCCAAGCTATGTGGGAGCGGCGAACTTTGCTTGGTGAGTTTTGAGTTGGCACATTTTTTGACGCCGGTAGGATGATTTGATTTAATCCTTGTTTTGATGCGTTTTTAGCTTTCGTAGTTGATTTTGTAATGTGTGGTTAGATCTGAGGAAAAAATTTTGGGTACCGAAATTGAACTCACTTCGATAAGGTAGGTGGAAATGTAAATCCTATATGTACGAGGGAGAGAATTGAAATAATTTGCGGTAATCTAGTTGGAATGTGAATAGTCTTTATTTAGATAATAATTAGGCGTATTTAGAATGGCAGAATGACTTGTGGGTGAATCTGATTATACAAGGAAAGATAGTTGTGATGTAAATTATGTGATTTATATGTAAATTGATCTTGAATATTGTTTTATATCTTTGGATGTTTAGAAGCATTCTGTGTTGGTAGGACTTGTTCTGAATTCTGACTGCGATGCTTCAAGCCTGTTTGACTCGAGCCAGTGTTTCGGGAAGTCGGGAACTAGCTAAGAACTTACTGTGAAATTGGGGTTAGATTTGAAAGTTTCGGAGGAGAAATTGAGAGCAGAATTCTTCAAGTTACTTGTATGAGTTTCAGATCTCGTGGATAAATTCAAGTACTGGAGTTGGTCATAAGTGTGGAATCATTGCTATAATTGACTTGGTACTCTACCCGCTGTTAATTTATACTTTTAGCATCACAAAACATGCCTCCATTTTGGGGAAAGTCATCGTCAAAAGAAGCTAAGAAGAAAACTGCAAAACAAAGTTTCATTGACTCGTTCCACCGGAAGTTTAATTTTTCAAATCAAAGCAAATCCAATGGTAAATCAGGAGGGCTTAGAAGGAGTAGTGACACATTTTCAGAAAAGGGGACCCAGTCTCGAGCGGAGTCGAGGTCACCATCACCATCGAAGCATGTATCGAGATGCCAGAGTTTTGCTGAAAGGCCTCCATCCCAACCACTTCCACTTCCTGGTCTAAAGCCTTCCATTGTCTTGCGTACAGATTCTGGACTCAGCTCATCAGGGAAGCCAAGATCTGAGAAAAGTTCTAAATCATCGACGTTTTCCCTTCCTCGGCCTGAATGTTTACGGGGCAGACCAGACCCCGCAGATTTGGATGGGAATTTGGTCGTTAATTCTATATGTAGTGTAAGCTCTTCTGACAGTGATGATCAAATGGATTCGCGGCAGCGTAGTCCTCTGGAATCTGACTATGAACTTGGGAGTAGAACAGCCGCAGGCAGCCCTTCTAGGTATGTGATCACTTATTAAAGAATTTGTTTTGGGTAACTGGAAACTCAAAATAAGGTCAATTCAATTGCCTTAGTGATTACTGTTAACTCTTTGTTCAGGTTCAAGTATATCTTTCACTTATCGATCACTGACCTACTGAATTTGTTTTACCATATTTTGAAGCGTGACTGTTAAGGACCTGTTACCAGTTGCACAGAAAAGCCCAAGAGAGTCACCTAAACCAATTGATCTGTCATCCAACAAACATGCATTTTCTTCACCACCAAGGTCTAGAAGACGGCCTTTGAATGGTGTTCTCAATCTACAGGTCCCATATCCTGGTGCACTATGCAGTGCACCAGATAGTTCAATGTCAAGTCCTTCTAGAAGTCCAATGAGAGCTTTTGGCAATGAGCAAGTCACAGGTTCAGGATTATGGCTTGGAAAGTCATATCAGGAGTTCCCATTTCTTGGTTCTGGACACTGCTCGAGCCCAGGCTCAGGTCAGAACTCTGGACATAATTCAATGGGTGGGGATATATCTGGTCAGCTGTTTTGGCAACCTAGCAGAGGCAGCCCTGAATACTCTCCAATACCTAGTCCCAGAATGACAAGTCCTGGTCCTAGTTCCCGAATTCACAGTGGAGCTGTAACCCCCATCCATCCAAGAGCTGGAGGTGGAGGACTCGAATCACAGACAGGAAGGACAGATGATGGAAAGCAACAAAGTCATCGATTGCCTCTTCCCCCTGTTACAATCACCAACACTCTACCCTTTTCTCATTCAAATTCAGCCGCTACTTCTCCCTCAGTACCTCGTAGCCCTGGCCGAGCTGAAAGTCTTGCTAGCCCTGGCTCACGCTGGCAAAAAGGAAAATTGCTCGGGAGAGGCACATTTGGACATGTTTATGTGGGTTTCAACAGGTATGCAAAGTGATCAAGTACGGGACTCTTACCATTTCTCTACCTCTTACTTCCATTAGAAGGGTGACAAAATTGTTGAATTTGCTTTTGCTTCATTGAGGGTCTTGACTGCTTATATCTTCAGTGCCAACTATTGTTGTCTTGTAGACATCACTTGCAAAAAAAAGACATAATCTAATTGTTTTAGTTGGTTGATCAGCCTATTTAATCTTTCAACTGTACTGTTGGTTTGTAGAGAGAGTGGTGAAATGTGTGCAATGAAAGAGGTTACGCTGTTCTCGGATGATGCCAAGTCAAAGGAAAGTGCGAAGCAATTGGGACAAGTAAGAGCATTTTAGTTTATCTGCGAAAGGCTTGTTGTTCGTGATATGTAACTATTGAGGGAAGATGGATTTCTTACTCAACTTCTTTCTCTATTTGGGAATACAGGAGATTGTTATGCTGAGCCGTCTGAGGCATCCTAACATTGTACAATATTATGGGTCGGAAACGGTTAGTGCATTTCCCAAGCATTATAGTCTTTCTTTTTCTTCCCAAGAATGATGCATGCATGATTTTTTGAACTCCTGCATAGCTCCAAAGCAATGTGGTTATTCCAGGCTCAGAAAGCTGACCTCCTTAGAGGATGTTGGTTTCTATCGCTCTTGCTATGAAATATGAATGTAAAATGTCACAGTGATTAAGAAGTGTTTTTGACTTTTGGACTTTATTATATTGTAGCCAGTGTTTTTTTTCCTCATTGATTATTACTTATCAGGTGGGTGATAGGCTCTATATATATTTGGAATATGTGTCTGGTGGTTCCATTCACAAGCTTCTACAGGATTATGGGCAGTTTGGTGAATCAGCTATTCGCAGCTATACTCAACAGATACTGTCTGGTCTTGCATTTTTACATACTAAGAATACTGTTCACAGGTGAGGTTTATCTTTTCCATTACAATTATCTAAAATTTTGCGCATTGGTGCAACTTTTATTTAAAAGCTCTGTACCTCTGACAGGGATATTAAAGGAGCAAATATACTCGTGGACCCAAATGGCCGTGTCAAATTGGCAGACTTTGGAATGGCAAAGCATGTAAGTTAGTAAAAAAAAATAGACACAATGTGAGAACAGTCAACATAATTTTGTTTCAAATCAAGGATTATTAGACATAATTGTTTACTTAGTCAATTTAGGCTGGAAATTCTTCAAGGAGGATGGCCATATTTCTCACCTTCTAAGGATATCCAATTTTACCTCTGATGTGTTTCTCATTCTGTAATGATGTCAGCTTTTGGTTTTGTAGAAAATAGCATTAGTTTTCTTTGTGGGTTTCAACTTATGTTATTAATAGTTCTTGCCTGTTGATTTTTTTTTACAATTTTCAATATTGCAGATAACAGGTCAGTCATGTCCTCTGTCATTTAAGGGAAGCCCATACTGGATGGCACCTGAGGTAATAAGAACATTCCTATTCATAGCTTTAGCCTGTTTTCATTGCTTCACAGTTACTTGTATGAGTTTGAAATTTCTATTATTCTGGTCATTCAGGTTATAAAGAACTCAAGTGGCTGTAATCTTGCTGTTGATATATGGAGTCTTGGCTGCACTGTCTTGGAAATGGCTACTGCAAAACCTCCTTGGAGTCAGTATGAAGGGGTCTGTATTTGGATGGATTGTCACCTGTATCTCTTCTATATAAACTCTACTAAAAAATACTGTTTTATTTGATATTGCTCTTCCATAGACACTATATATAATATTTTTTTAAAAACTGAGACAATAAATTTGAACAATGTGGGTAATTATAAACCTTATGAATTTTTTGGTTTGAAGGTTGCGGCTATGTTCAAGATTGGAAACAGTAAAGAGCTTCCTGCAATTCCTGATTTCCTCTCAGAGGAAGGAAGGGATTTTGTGAGGCTTTGTTTACAGCGCAATCCCCTTCATCGCCCTACAGCAGTTCAGCTTTTGGATCACCCATTTGTGAAAAATGCTTCTCCGTCAGAAAAACTGCCTTCATCCATGGTGAGAAACTTAATTTAGCCTACAGGAATTTCACTCTATTTATGACAATTGAACTTGAGAAATTTTTATTACTTGTGCATAACTTAGTGAAGTACATTAATTTAGCTTGTCCTGAAGTACTACTTTTATTCAATTCAGTTAGTGACAGTGATAACATGTAGAGATGAGGTCTAGGCTGTTCTTTGGGAGGATTGGAAGAGTTAGGACTTGAATGAGAGCATGGTGACTTGGGCCTGCTATATTTGATGTAGTTTTTCTTCATTATATTAACATTCGTTGGGTCCTGTTTCTTTGAAACCAGTGTCTTTTGATTTACCTTTTGATGTTAGTTTATGGTTTTCCACCTATATATGATTTCAACGACCTTCCTTCTCTTGGTTTACATGATGATTATATATGTTCAAGTGTATGACATTAGTTTCTAGTAAGTTAATGCAACATGTATTCAAAACCTGAGTGGAGTTAGCTGGTGTTACAAGCAGTTTGTGCAACTACATAACGATCTAATAGATATACTCTTGATCTCTTGGAATGTAAGTCAGCACTAGATTGAGGATGAAAGTATAGTAGTATAATAAAGAAACCTTTTAATTACATTGTTTTGGGCCAAATTCAGCCTTTAATTACATTATTTTTTAAGTGGTTTACTAGTTGTATTTTGCTTAAATGGCTTCTGGACATACATCTGTATAACTTGAACGAATTTCACTTCTTGTTTTCACATCTTATAATATTTGTTTTCAGTGCTTTCTAATTTTCTTTCCATCTGTCTATTTTGCTTGAATGTAAGCTGTCTATGAACCTTTTCAGGGCAGTGAACAATCAAGAAATCTTTCAAATTCCGAGTCGGAAAGACTTGCTATCCACTCTTCCAGAGTTTCAAAGTCTAATTTTCATTCTAGGTATGTTCATCATCTCGACCCTTTTAACAACCCTCCTCTGTAGCTTAGCTTGCCTGACAAATTCTTTAATTTTCAGTGAGATTCAAATTCAAAGGAACATATCTTGTCCAGTTTCACCAATTGGAAGTCCTCTTTTGCACCCAAGGTCACCCCCACACCTAAATGGAAGGTTGTCTCCGTCACCTATATCTAGTCCCCGCGCGACATCTGGCTCATCGACGCCTCTAACTGGGGGTGCTGGTGCTATACCATTTCAACACCTTAACCACCCTACTTACCTACAAGAAGGCTTTGGAAATATGCCCAAGTCCCCACAAAGTGGCTACATGAATAGCCCCTCCTATTGGGATCCGGACATGTTTAGGGCAATGCAGCCAGGCTCTCATACTTTCCGGGATATGACGTATAATGACAATGACATACTCAATAAGCAGTTTGGAAAAACTGCTTTTGGAGAACTCCATGATGGACAATCAGTCTTGGCAGATCGGGTGTCTCAGCAATTGCTTCGGGATCCTGTGAAGTTGAATCCATCTCTAGATCTTAATTCTCATCATCATCAATTGACAGGTCGCGCAAATGGTGTATAACAGTTTCTTGGTTCACTCCGATAAATGGCAGAATAATTTGATAGGATAATACAAGAAGAAAAGGTGACAGCTTCAGAGGATCTGATGGTTCAACGAAGACTTCAATTTTGATTTGCTGACAACATATGCTGCTTCAGCTTGTACTAGTGTCGGAACGAAACAGAAATGACCTGAATGATGTGCACCTTTTAGGGCGAAGAAGCTTTTTGCCATGGTAGAATGATAACTCGGTTGTTGCTGGTGGTATTTACAAAGTTGAGAATGCTTAAAAATTGACACAACTTGACTGACCTGTGGCCGATTGATGAAAGATTGGTTGCTCAGATGAGTTGGCTTTTGTGATATGTAATGTATAGCTGATACCTGGCTGAAAAATGTGTGGTAGCAGAATTGTACATGCACATTTTATATCAAATAGAAGAAGAAAAGGTGATCCCGAGGACAATAAGTAGGTGTAGTGTAGGACTTAATTTTTCATAGGTCCGCAACTGCTGTACATAGAATGTTACCATCAAGAATGCTGGTTCCTATTATGCCAGTGAAACAGTAAAAATGCTGCAAGAGCCAACACATTCGCTACAAATCCACTTGAAACTGGTTAATTTGACGGGTTAATCTGAGGTTTCGTGACACTTCTTTTGTCTTTTAAAATACTTTCTATACTATAAAATAAACGGACATAAGTAGATTAATCAGTAGATTGAGTGTGCGATATTATATTATCAAAAGTAACATTATTTTATGCGCCACGACACAAAACTCTTAGGTAGATGAGAGAATAATTTTTTAATACCACCTTAGTATACAAAATTGCTCTAAAATAATTTGCATATTTTATCTTTACACTAAAAGGCATTCATTCTGAAATTATTGCCCTTGCTTAATTACTTGGTTCAAATTCCACTTGTTTTTGGAATAGACACCTTCAGGAAAAGAGGGAAAAAAACAATTTTGAAATAGGACTTTTCCCCCGCCTTGAGATGGCGGATGGTACGTAGCAAATCTGGAAACAAGAAGCAAGATTGAGTTAGCTAGTTACTAAAACCAGGTTATGTGTAGAGAGTGAGAGTCGAGCTCAAATCCCATAATCTCTGTGCCAATTTAGTATCGTTAGCCTGTATGCTGGTCTCAGCTATATTGCTATCTGCAAAGTATGCTCCAGTTACACCTTTCAGCCTTGGGTGCAATGCTACATAGCATGTTGTTGCAGCTCCCTGCAATCGAACCACCTCGTTAAGGTTACTTGAAAGCAGCTCAAAAATTTAGCAAAAATCACGTGACAATCAGAACCATAACCAAGCTAAATAAATCAAAGTGCTCTAGTGGATATACCTGCTCGACATTTTTCATAACAAGCTTACCTAGTGTTCTCAGAAAACCTGCATTAAACAAATAGATTGCTATCTGGGTAAGATGGACTGCATGAAACTTATGAAACCATAAAACAAGGGTGTCCAATGAGTAGTATGTTTGCGCATGAATACTAGGTACCATAAACATGTTTTGAGAAATTACCCATAACGAATGGGTGGTGGCGGAAAAGATCAGTAGCAATAGCTCCCGGATGAAGAGAATTTGCTGTTATCTCAACCCCGTCTTTCTTCTCACAGAAATCACCAAATTTAAAAAATGACGAGATTAAAGATAATGAAGACAGGAATCACCTAACCTTGCTAAACAAATTACCAGATGCTCTGCCTGAACAAAGTAAAAATAGAGCGCTACAGCGCAATTATAAGTTATATGGAAACATTAGTTATTATTAATCCAGCATATGACACTAACTGAGCATGCCGAGTGACACCAGCAGCTAAAAGGGTGACATCAATCCCCCATCACTGACCACTGCTCATTTTTCTGAGCAATCTTTAGGATGAGACTATGCCTACTAAGTAATAACACAACGATACTGCTTAATGTTGCAAATGGATCACATACCGTGAGACGCCTTGCCAGTTCATTAGCATGCAAGACGTTGGCTAGCTTAGACTGACCATATGCCGACACAGAGTTGTACCTACACAATCATAAATACGAAAGGAGATGTAGATGGAAAATGAAATGTATCATTGTAGTCAATGACAAAGACCAAATGAAAATTTAGAGAAGCAAAATGCCGTGGCATACAACCATCTCTGAGAAATGTATACTCTACCCTGATTCATCGTTGATTTTGTCAAATCGAATCCCTTCAGGATAAGAGAACTTGTGTCGTCGAGATGATACATTGACGACCCTTCCCTCTTTGCCAGTTTCACGGACTGTGTTTTTCATGGTATCAAGCAATAAAGTGGTCAAATGAAAATGACCTACAAGAATGTAAACATTGTTGACAACTCAAATCCATTCCTATTATTCGCACACATTGCTGCTTTCAGAAACTGAGATTAACAAACTCCGTGAATACTAAAGAGGCCTAACCTATATGATTCGTCGCAAACTGCATCTCTATGTTATCTTTCGAGAGCATGAAGGGGGTTGCCATAATTCCTGCATTGTTACTTGAGAAACGAGACACCTAAATTTCAAAATCCCCGAAAATATGTTTGACCACTTATAGCTAACTACGTAGTACATGTAAATAAAAATTATAAGAAGTTGATAGTTTAAAAATATACTACGAAGCTAATAACATCTCACGTGATAATGGAGTAGTTAGAATGTTACTCCCTCTGTCCCCCTGAGTTTATCTTATTTGTTTGCTTTTACTATTCAAGGATGATTTCGCATAGCAACAAATTATAGAAAATAGATATTCTAGGGATAACCGTTAGCAAGATCATACACGAAAATAATCACAATTGCATATCCATAATTTTTTTTAATCTAAACAACAACTTTATTAATGAACAGAACTAGGACAGAAATAAGGGGGCAAGTAGGTATATTATACATACACGAGAAGGTTTAGAGGAAGGCCGGAGCCCTTGAAACGAGAAGCAAAGCTGGCGACGGATGCAAGTGAGCTAAGATCCAATTCCATAGCCTCAATTTTAGCGTTCGGAATTTGTCTTCTGATTGCTCCTTGGACTTCCTTCCCGGCGGCCATATTTCTGACCGCCATAATCACGCGGACGCCGCGCAGCGCCAGGACGCGCGCTGTTTCTGCTCCGATGCCGCTTGTTGCTCCTGAAAATTGGAGCATCGTGTGAAGGAGTAAGTAGCGGTGTTTCAGAAGTTAGAATAGGATAGAAATGGACCGGTGACGATGGCGGTGAGACCGGAGCCGTCTATACCGGTAGTGACTTCCTCCGCCGTGGAACTTGCGGAGAATCCAGATGGCCCCTTTCCGGCGCCGAACCACCACATTTACGTAACAGTTGTACAGTAGGAGTTCTTTTTTCCTAAATTACAATTCAAACGAATCCGAGTTATTATCTGGAGCCTTGAGGTGAGCATGAGCACCGTAGCCACAAACATATTTTGTGCATAATAAATTATAGAGTAAGTGCGTTTTTGAACATGTAAATTAGTTGAAAGTGTAGAAATGACATTGTAAAATCTGAAAGTGTAAAAATGACCCAATGTTTTGGTCAAAAAGTGCCAATTTGACCCTGGAAATCAAATTCTGGCCGGAAATGACCTTACACTCCTTTCAAAAAAAAGAAATTTTCAGAAAAATATGAAAAGACAACATTACTCTTCCTAAAAAGTCAACGATGTCGGTCAACGCCGGTCAATG
>JAULKJ010000006.1:14505991-14517240 GCA_032355405.1 Rubia balearica
GTAGTGTAGGACATAATTTTTCACAGGTCCGCAACTGCTGTAGTTAAAATGTTACCGTCAAGAATGTTGGTTCTTATTATGCCAGTGAAACAGTAAAAAGGCTGCAACAGCCTACACGTTCGCTACAAATCCACTTGAAACTGGTTAATTTGACGGTTAATCACGAGGTTTTGCGACACTACTTTTTGTCGTTTACTTTATATACTGAAAACGAACACGAGGAGGTTAATCAGTAGTTGGGCTGTGAGATACTCCCTCTGCCCTGCCAATTTTGGCCTATTTTTTGGTTAACTTTCTCAAACCATGTTTGACCATCAATAACTTTAATTACGGATATTAAAGGTACATTAAAATTAGATATTTAGAAACTACGTAAACATAGGAGTCTAACAATGTCTCACATGAAGATATTAAAGTCTATATACTAATTAGAATTTATGGTCAAACATGGCTTGAGAAAGTTGACCAAAACATAGGTCAAAACTGGCGGGAAGGAGGGAGTATTATATTATCAAAAGTAACATTATTTTATGCACAGACACATAATAATAAGATTACCAGAACTAACGTGAATGCGTGATATTATTTTGTCCACCACAAAACTCTTTGGTAGATGAGAGTAGAATGTTTTAGAAAAAAATGCATTTAAACCCCTCAGTTCTAGTGGTTGTGCAGATATATCTCCGAGTTTTTTTTAAAGGGCATTCGCATTCCTTTCGTGGTTTGAAAAATTGGTCAATTTCGACCATTGCTGGAGTTAATGGAAATGACTGGTTTGCCCCTTATGCAAAAAAAGAAGAAAATGTCTTCTTTCTTCTCTTCTCTGCCACCTTCGTCTCATTCTTTGTGAATCCAACGACACTCACTCAACGCAGAAGAAAATCATAGTCAATCTCAACACTCAGTTAAAGAAGAAGGAGAATCAACCGCACCAAGTCAAATCTCGAAGAAATGAACACCAATATCACTACATCTACCAAGCCGGAGTACCCCGTCGTAGATTGGAACCCTTCGTTCACAAAAATCGTCGCCAATTTCAATGGTGGTGGCGATAGGGGCTAGTGGCGGCGGGGCTGGCTGGAAAGGGTGGGGCTGGTGGCGGGGTGAAAGGTAGTGGCGGCGGAGGCGGTGAGGGTGGAAGGTGGTGGTTGTGGTGGTCTAAGGGTAAAATTGTCAATACACTTATAGGCTTTAGGTCAAAGGGCATTTTAGTCATTTTATGTATGGTTAATGTTGGTCAACACCGGAAATAGTGTGTTAGGGTTATATTGGCACTTATGTCAACTAGTTAGGGTTGTCTTTGCACTAAAATTTATCTGAGGGTTATATTAGTATTTACTCAAGTAGATAGAGTTATATTGGCACTTTACCCTAATTTTAAAAATGACAGTTGTGGGAATGACCGTTTTTCCATACACATATATAAAGTTAGAGTTGAATTAGAACTATAGAAAGATAAAAGATTCTAGTTGTAATATTAAAATATTATTGTGCAACGTACAATACTTATAAGTTTATGACACCGATTAATGTTGTGAAGTTGAACCCATCTTTAGCACTGCTGCAGCAGATTTTATGCTTTTGTACTTTATTTGAAATTGGTACCTTCTATTGGCTGTTGCTGGTAGGGGTGTTCATGAATCGGTCCGGACCGGAAAAATGGATCGAACCGGAAAAAATATAATTACTGTATATAGTTATTATTAAGTCTGTAAGTGTTCTGTACTACTAATACTATATATAATATGTTAACTAAATGTATGCAAAATCAAATTAATCAATCAAGACCGATGCAAGCTTGGAGTTTCTACTGCATTTATTTAGTAAAAATTGGTGTAGATCAATTCATTAATAACTCTACAACAGTGGAAACTCTAATTTGGCTTACTACATTACTTGGCAGTGGAAACGACGAGAAGAACAATAATTTTTTCGAAGCACAATAATTTAATAGCTTTTAAGAATAATATTTTTTTTAAGTGTGTTAAAAATCCGGTCCAATCGGTCCGGACCGAAATTATTCCGATCCGGTCCTGGTCCTAAATATACATTAATCGGTCCGATTTTCGGTCCAAAATTTTTTATCATTCCGATTTCAATTCTAACCAATTTCGGTCTGGTCCGGGACCCACGAACACTCCTACTTGCTAGTTTTGTATGTTGACACAAAATTTTCTTCACTTGTTGTGGGACAGGTTCGGCTGCTTTGCACAAGTGAAATTTTGATGGACACAAGTTTCAAGGACGGTTAATGGCTTTGGTGGAGAATAACTCTCCTGGTTGGCAGAGAAAAGATTTTGCTCTCAATTCGAGAGAGTGTTTTTACTTTTAGAAAATCCAATTAGAATTCAAGTGAACCCGAGTTATTATATTGAGCCTTGAGAGTGAGGACTGAGGTGTAAGATTTGACGAGTTATTGTACAGTAGTTTTATTTTAGAATAAAGTTGATTCGTACCTCGAATTTTTTATATAGCATATATATTCCTAGTTTTTCAAAAGTGCACCTATACTCTCGTAATATCGGATATCAAATATTATGAGATTATGTAGTACTCAATGTAGCTTCTCATTAATAGAGATATAATTAATTTAGAATCAGAATAAGAAATGAATGGTGGTTCATAAAAGAATGAATATGGTGGTTTCGGTTTCGGTAGTGATTCGTTAGTGGCTCAGCAATTAATTGCTTGACGACTCCAATTATTCAAATGAATGAACTTTCAAGTTTCACCCAAATTGAATCTAGTGTCTTCCAGGTTAAACCAATAAATGAGTTTTAAGATGGAGATCATTTCCGTACCCATCCTAATGGAGCAGGGTGAGGAATATTGTGATGGTGAAGTGGGGATGAAAATTAAATTAGTGTTCGCTATAGTGACGAGTCGGACGTGAATATTATTTTTGCACCCATCTCATCCACGCCCTGTAATACCATGTTGTTCAATCCGTGGTTTAAATGAACAAGACATTATTCACCATCTACAGTATTCAAACCAGAATTCAAATAATTTCCATGCACTACAAGAATGTAACCAGCACACTCAAAACTACTCCTCTATCTCTGCTGTTTTTGCACTCTTACTTTTTTAACACTATTTTTCATCAAAGTTTGATCGCATATTTAAACAAATATATGAATAATAATATTATTGTATATGATATTGTTCAATTCATCGTAACATGTAGTCTCTAAATATTAACTTTTTATTTGTCGTTATCATACGTAGGTAAAGATATTAACGGTCAAACATGTTTTTTAAACAGCGTGATATTTCTCTCTCCGCAGAAATATGTGGGATAGAAGGAGTACATTTTATGAAACCATCAAACATCACAAGTTATTCATTGCTACCAAATGAATAAATATCACGATATGCAGATTAACACAAGGGCTCCCTTGGTATTGTGCAAGAATCCAACGTAATGAACACACAGATTCTCATAAAACCTATTTCTGCTTAGAAAGATCGACGCTAAAATCCCAGAGTTTTTTTGCCAAAGCTGCATCAGCGGCCATGTCGCTCGCTTTAGCCAAGTTGCTGTCCATGAAATATTCGCCGCTTACCCCCTTCACTTGAGGGTTCAAGGCTAGATAGCATGTTGTTGCAGCTCCCTTCAACACAGAAGATATGATTGATGAGACCAAAAGAAAGATTTTTCTGATAGGAGATCGGTAAGAATTAAAGGAGAAATGTTCCGACTTACTTGCTGAGGGCTTTTCATGAAAGGTTTTCCAAGAAAACCCGCAACAGCTGCATCAGATGAGAGAAAAATTGAGACAGAAATACATAATGCAACCGACATTTCAAAAGCTTCTTTTTTGAGGGTATATGGATGGACCCAAAACAGACCATGAACTTGGTTAATATATGTTTGACAGAGAAAGGCGAAAAAAGAGTTGGTACATTTAAGTGATAAGCAAAAGAAAACAATGAATGAGCATCGAGAAAATACATCACATTATCCACGAAATCAACAGAACGAGCACAACAAGCAAATGCTGTATCTCACAGTCAGCTAAATTGAATGTACCTCCAAGAAATCCAAAATGGCTGAAGAGATTGGTCGTAACAACTCCAGGATGGAGTGAGTTGGCAGTTATGTCTACTCCTTCTTCCTGGTTAAACAAGAAACAACCCGACTTACAGCAGATATTGATAATTGGCTGACTAATGTCATCAGATGGGAGAAAAAAAATTAAGGGTGCTAAAACTATGTCTCATAAACTGATTTTAATTGTCGGATATCGTACCTTGAAGCGTCTTGTGAGCTCATTGGCATGCAGTACGTTAGAGAGCTTGGACTGACCATAGGCGGAGATGGTTTTGTACCTGTAACATAACAGAAAACATATGATAAAGAAGATAAGAAGTTAAAATCTCTATCTGGGATGCTATGCTTAACTTTATTGAAGTTCAGAAAACATAGATTAAACTGATCTTTAAAATCAGCCTCGAATAGAGAGAAACTGTTATTTTACTCATGAACAATTTTGAACTAAAGCTGTCAAAGTCTCTCAGTAGGGTCCACCCATTGTTCTACACTAAAGATTGATCTGTTTGGAGTCTCAGGAATGCCCCAATCATTTGCAAATTTATGCACAATCACAAGAAGGCATCAAATTCTTACAATAGACTTGTGTCAAAGCTGAAGAAATAACCTTAAAGAATTGAAAAACACCCAAGGGGGAAAAGGAGTGTACATTTTATGCATTTTAAACACAATTGGATGAGAACAATGGAATTACACAATAAAGATGAGGAACGTACTCATCTTTGTCATTTAGCTTGTCAAAACGAATACCCTCTTTGTAGGGATAGCGGTGAGCCTCAGATGAAACATTGACTATTCTCCCCTCTTTCTTACTTTGAGTACTTGTTTTCTTCATCGTGTCCAACAGCAAACTAGTTAACAGGAAATGGCCTGCAAACATGTTGGAACCCATATAAACAAGAAATGGATCCATACATACCATTATAATCCTACTTATCAATGTTGGTCGGAATCCTAGTATTGCTCCTTCCACAGTCACAGTTTTTCTCGTTCCATTTAATGAGTCTGGTTTGGAATCTTCACATTTCATACCCTTACTCAGATAGATATGCGCAGTTCAAAAGCATAGCACGGCTAATAAATTTCAGCGTAAGTGAAAAACATCAGGTATAAAAAGCTCATTTCAAGGGATTAAACTCTGTGACTCACCCAAGTGATTGGTTGCAAACTGCATTTCAATGTTGTCCTTGGAAAGAGCAAATGGGGTAGCCATAATTCCAGCATTGTTACTAACAACAATAACAACATCAACAAACATAAGAATAAGTAAACGGGAAACAATCATGAAAACACAAAAGCAGAAAAAATGGAGGGGAATTCTAAAAACAGCCATCCCCTCCACTCACATCAAAATATTCAAACCACGGCCAGAGGAATTGAATTCCGAGGCAAACTTTCGGACAGATGCAAGTGAACTAACATCCAACTCCATGGCGTCAACGTTGGAGGTCGGAATTTCCTTAACAATTGACTGCTTCACCTTATCTCCGGCCGCCATGTTTCGAACAGCCATCACAACATTCACACCACGCAGCGCAAGAACACGCGCCGTTTCTGCACCAATTCCACTTGAAGCCCCTGCAATCAAATCATCCATCACGAATTTCGATTAAACACCTAGTTCAGTACAAGCCACAAAATTCTGTTCCACTCCACTCGAATTTCAAAAAAAATCACGATTAAACACAATCTAGAACAAAACCCTGCAGGTAAATCCTAAAAAGGCTAACAGAGCACGCCAAAAAAAATAATTGAGAAAAAAAGGTGGTGGTAATCTTGAAATTTCTCGACCTGTGACAATTGCAGTGAGCCCGGAGCCATCGACGCCATTAGTGACTTCTTCCGCGGTGGAAGAGGAGCTAAACCCGGAAGAACCCTTTTTGTTGAAGAACCACATTTTCGAGAATTCGTTCGTTCGTACAAGAATCCAAGTTGAGTGGTCTGCGAAATGGAGTAGGTACTGTGAAGTCTTGTCGTGGTCTGATACGTCGTGCTTTTATGGGGATTTCGGATTTCATGAGAATTCCATGACTGATTTTTTTAAATGAATTGACCTTGACATTTGGCAAGTGGAAATGGAAAATGGAAATTGGAGATTGCGCCGTTTCTTCTTGACTGCCATTCAAAGCAATAGTTAATGCGCTCTGATTAACGATAACAGCAGAGTGAACACCGCCGATTGCGCGGCCAAATGATACATTAATCCGTGTTAAAGACGCAGCCTTACCATTCATTAGAAAATTTATTTCAGATTAAATTATAATTATTTATATACTACGTTACATTTTAAAAGTCGTCATATTAGTTATATCAATTATAAATGACCTTGTGTGACGGTTTATCAACCTAAAATAATGCTTTGTTTAATAATTATATTTTCTAAATATAAATATAAGAGTCCGTCTTTTGAAAGACGATCTTTCCATAAGTCATGAAAAGACCAAAGTTTAAAGTGTAAATTTGAAGAAATTAAGATAAAATTTTAGCGTTGCATGAACCGGGTTATAAACTTTATAACTACTACATGTTGTATAATAAAATTTTAATATTGCAACTAAAACCTTTTACCTTTTATATTTTTAATTAAACCCCGTATTTTCCAAGATTTTGTCTAAATATAATATTCTTGTTTAATTTTAATATATAATTTTATATAAGTTGTCAAATTAATGTTATATTAAATTTTATTTCACTATTACAATATTTTTAAAAGGTTTTTTTACACTTATTAATGGTTAGACCAATTATAAAGGATCTCATTTTTTTCATTTTCAAGATTGGATTATAATTATTTATGTGTTAAGATTAATGTAAAAGGTGTTCATGAATATAGCTACCTCAACATAATAAATAATAATAAATAGAAAATCATTCTATTAATAACTCCTCTAACAGCTAGTCTGGTTAAAACAAAATTTTGTGTAACATTTTTTTACAGTTTTATTTTAAAAACACAGAGTCTTGTTTTAGATTGACTAACCGTTAGACGTGGTCATTTTATAATTTATAAATGGAGGTAATTTGATGTTTGCTTTATAATGAGATTCTTATTAAAAAAATAAAAAAATATTTTAAAACTTTTAAAATGTAAAAATAATTATACTTTAATGCTAATTATTGAAATAAAATTATTAATAATTGGTCTAACCGTTAATCGATGAGACTTTCTCTTTAAATGATTGTCCTACCTTTATTTTCATAAGCACTTTTGATATTTTATTTTAAATATACTTTATATAATATTGCATCTATCTCATCTTAATGTTCATATATATCATAAAAGAATGTTTTATTGTGTATATGAAACCTAAATAAGCATAAAGCACGGGTGATTTACTGTCTCGATTGAGAAATTATAATATGATACAAGTACACAACTTCACCAATGATTTATTTTATATTTTATAGACTCAAATGACCAAATAACAGCAACTAAAAAGTCTATGAAAAAATCTTTTACCAATAACTTAAGTTTTATCAATATCAGTTAAACCTCTAATTTAAATTAAATTCATTAAATTTTGGTCGATCAGATCTTTACCAATTACAATCTTTATTAATATCATCCTAGCTAATGTATTACTAGTCAAAGCACTTGATGATTTAATAATACTTATAAATTCTATTATATTTGTTTTATTATTATTATTTTAAAATAAATATATAATTATACTAATATAAAAAATATTGTAAATTATCGGTGGAATACCATATCATTTTATATTTGAAAATACTGAACGTACTAAATAGTCCATGAAAAAAGACGAAATTAAGTTTAATAAAAATTTTCCACAAAAAAATTAAAGACGCGTGAGAATAAATTTAGACATACCTGGTCAATTACAGTTGATCGTTGCTTATTTTTGACTATTTTAAACTACGAGTTGTTTATTTCATTCAATTATGTTAAGGTAAATTCTTGGTAAAACCCATCTTTCCATGCGCATATGAAAATAGGTAAAAAGTTTTAGTTGCAATATTAAAATTTTATTATGCAACATGTAGTAGTTATAAGTTTATGACCCGATTAATACAATTCAAAATTTTATTTTAATTTCTTTTAATTTGTAATTTAAACACATGTATTTGCATAACTTATAAAAATAACTTCTTTCACAATGTTTAAAAGCAATAGCAGTCCATTTTTTGCTGTGATTTCATTTGGCGATGTCAAAGAGAATTTGAGAGTTTGGTCAATATAGCGAGTCAATGTATAATAGATATTTCCGCCTCTTTTGAACGATCAATAGTATTCGTCTCAACATATTTAACTTATTTAAGTATATTTTAAAAAAGAGAAAGTCACCCAATTAAACCAATCATAAAAAATCTACTGTTTTAATAGTTTTTAGGGTTAAATTATAATTATTTATACATGTCATATTTTAAAGGTTTTTAAAAGTTATAGAAATCTCGTTATAATAAATAAAAATAAATTTAAAATCACCTTATTAGTTACAAAAATTATAAAATGATCATGTCTAACGACTAGCCGGTCTATAATAATACTTTGTGATTTAAAAAAAGAGGTTTCATGATAGAGTCCGCCTCTTAAACGAGTCTTTCCATAAGTCATAGAAAGACTAAGGTTTAAATTGTAAATTAGAAGAAATAAGGATAATAAATTCATAAACTCATAACTACTGCACGTTGCATAATAAATTAAAATATTGTAACAAAAACCTTTTACCCTTTTATTATTATAATTAAACCCTGATTTTCTGTAAACTTATGGAAAGACAGTCTTTTCCAAAACTTTGTCGTCATGATATGTGTGTGTCTTTAAATTATGAACAGTTCACTGTAATTTTCCGTTATACACTTATTTGTTTGCAAAGTCTTGAAAAGACGGGATTAAATTAGAATTATAGAAGGTAAAATGTTTTAATTGCAATATTAACAATTTACTATGTAACGTGTAGTGGTTATAAGTTTATGATCTAATTAATGCAATCCAATTTTTTTATCTTCATTTCTTTTAATTTACAATTTAAACCTTTGTATTTTCATAATTTATGGAAAGACCATCTTTCAAGATGCGGGCTCTAAATTAAATATTCAAATAAAGTACATTTTAATTTAATATTGCAATTTTAAATAATTAAAAAATATTTTTATATTCAAACACATCTTGTTACTCCCTCCATACCAACCATTTCTGCACATTAATTTTTTAGTCTTTTTCAGTCAAATCTGCACACTTTCTATTTTAATAAAAAATTAACATATTAAAAGACTTAATTACCCTTAGAAACTTAATTTTTTTACTTAATGGGCCTAGCCCAACCTCATTTCACATATAGCCTTTCTCCTCCACATCCTGAAGTGAAATAGAGCCTCCTGAGTCACCACCGCCATCAGAAGGAGAGTCACCGCTACCAGTCCAATCTCCATCACCACCACTCCACACCCCACCTCCTTCACTCGATTCGGCTTCTTCTATCTCCGTTATCGCGCGCTCATCTCAGCTTCACTCCAACAAGGAACACCCCTGCTTCTCCCAGCTCAGCAACCCACACGCCTCAAGTGGAACCACCGCTACCGTCGTAGCAGACGGCGGGCTTGGTGGCACGCCACCAAAGGATTTTCGGGATTCTCCAAGTACTCCCTAATTGACCTCAAAATCGGCACCAACAACTTCAGCTCCGATTTCATCATCTCCGAGAGCGGCGAGAAGGTGCCAAATGTGGTGTACAAAGGGCGACGAGTCAGAGGAGAAATCGTGGTATTCAATTGATTTCTGAAATGGGTTTTTGTTTTTTTGTTTCTGGGATTTTTTTCCTCTCCCTCTGCTTTCTAGTGGTGGTGAGAGGTTGAAAAAGGTGGAGGAATGGTGGTTGGAGAGAGGTTGAAGATGAGGGTATTTCCATCATTTCCCTCCGTAAAAATATTGAATCAGACCTCTTTACGTAGAAAGAGTTGGGACAGTGGGAATAAATATTTTAATTTTTAAAACAATACATTTAAATTAAAATTTATAAATTTATAGTAAAAGTAAAATGATTTGTCTATAAGTTAATAGACCGACCATCTTTTTTAAAACTTCCCATTAAAAAACACTTCAAAAAATTATATTTAAAAGAACAAAACAAATATGCATAGGCATTAGCAAGGGAGCTTGCTAAGAGATAGGATATAGCCGATGTTGTTACTATGGTGACACTCTTATAGCCTAATTTAAATGATAAGAGGAGAGTGCTGGGAAAATCAATTCCCTTGCACAAAATGAAGAAAATGAAAAGAAAAAAAAAACAGAACACGAATTTTAACATGGTTATCCAAATATGTTGGCTACCTCTACGTACTTTAAAAAATTAATTTTATTACCAAATGAGCCAGACAGATTACAGATGTCAAGAATTACGTCATGCAAGACCACCTGACCCATATTACAAGTACGGAAGAGGTGATTTATAGACCATAACATAACTCTACTAACTCACAACTAACAATTCTAACTCTCCTTATATTTATAAGAGTTCAAGTGCACCTCTAGAGTCTTTAAATTCATGTATCTAACTCTCCGGATTCTTGATTAGTGAACCATTATTTGAGATGCCCATTCATGAATGAAAACTCTCCGACTCTTATCAATTACCTTTTTGGAATTCGAAGAGATTCCCAACCATTCCACTCTCGATTCAAAATTGCAAATAAAAATTTTCACCACGTAAGCATGGTTGATGCTGACGTGGTAATAGGCAGTTGAGGGGGAGGAAGATCTAAAAAGTAGTTTAGTTTAGATCTGAGAGGCTATGCCAGCGGCTCTGCTCGGTGTTGATCAACCAAAACTTGCACCAAGACTGTGCGATCGTACATCTAAATCGCGCAAAAACTATAAGCACCATTGTGTATCTTTGATCGCTCCACTGCAAATCGTGTGAAGAATATTTACGGGGTAATAATGTTGTGTTTGTATTCATGCTTTTGGGTACATTATTTACTAGTACAGAAGACCTAAATCAGACTAGAAAAGGAATTCTAATCTAATTAGAAGTACAAGTAATATTACAAGAATATTCATATTCTAACTAATATTCATATTCCTTAATACTCCTTCTCAAGTTGGAGCATGGGGATCTGAAATGCCCAACTTGCCAAGCAAAGAATGAAACTGATGTCTTCCAAGAGCTTTTGTAAATAAATCCGCAGGTTGATCAGTCGTCCGAATATGATAAGTAGCAATAGTACCTGA
>JAULKJ010000006.1:14550490-14561934 GCA_032355405.1 Rubia balearica
CGATTCTCACCCTGCGGGATCTGCTCGATTCGAGGTTAACTTTCCCGTGATTGAAGTTAGCCGTGGATGGTTTGGAGGAATCCATGAAGCGCTAGGAACCCTAAGAATTGGGTTTGAGAAAACGGGAAATGTTTATGGCGGAGAAGACTACAAACAAAAATCTTGCTGAATTTTCTTGGCTTTTGAATTTGAGAAGGTAGCCGTTGCTGCAGTTCTATTTAGAGAGCCTTTTAGGGTTTTCAAATCGTATATTTCCCTCTCTTATATCTGTATCAGTTGATACTATTTTACTCCTCCGTTATTGTGATTGATGCTGATACTTCTAACGGCACCCAGGCCTCACATCCTTTCTAAGCTTTGAGTTTCATACGGGCCTCAAGCCCATCACTCGTAATAGCTAAAATACGGGCTTGGGCTACAGTAAAGTTGGAGGGTGTTTCGTGAGAATTGGAACTCAATGACGGGGTGGGTATGGTGGCAAGCAGGGGTGGTTTTCAGAAGATGGGGTGGTGGTGGTTCCGGATGATTGTGACTGAATGGGGAAGAATGGTTGGATTTTTTTCAAAATTCAAAATTAAAATCCAAAGTAGTAAAATACCACAAGTGATTTAGCAGTTTCCTCAATTTATTCTTTTCAACCTTTTTCTAACGATTTTTTGCTTACATCTCAAAGTTGGAGTTGAGTCATCCACGTGACTTCTTCAAGAAGACCAACGAAACCAAATTTACAAGAAAGAGAGGAAAGGAGGGAAGAAATCAAACGACCTGCGAATTCAATCATATAAGGATGAAAGGAAAGATAAAATTATTCCTGCACTATGTGATTTCTAGACAACCTCTGTGATTATACTCCTTTATATTGTTTTAGCATGTTTGATTTACTTTATGATTTGCTTGAAATCAATTGTGTACAGGATTATGAAGAAAAATAAAGAAAATAAGTGAATAAAATTCTTTATTTTGAATGAAGATTTGAGATCAAACGTCTCTTTCTAAAAAGCAATTACATGAGGGTACACCCCTCTCCCTCCAGTAAATTGGTTGATTATTTTCTACTCACCAACAAGTACTCCCTCAATTCCAACCAAATTTGCACTCTTTTCTTTTTAGAACGTTCTAGATAAATTTGTACTCTTTTTACTTTGTAGGAAATTTTTTGTATAGTAAAAAGACATCCTTACCCCTAAATTTCTCAATATTTACCCTCTAATTTTAAGAATATTTTCCCAACCCACCTTCATCTTTTTCTTTGTCACCTTCTTCGTTCATTCTCCTCCTATTCAACCTCCATTCTCTTTCACCATCTTCTCCCAACTTCCTTTGTACTTCATTGCCCGTAGTGTCTATCCTTTGAAGTTTGCCTCAAAACGATAGTTAACCGCCCACCGCCCACCGCGGATAGTTTATGTTCGTTGTTACTAGGATCTCCCTCTCGTGACTCGATACAGGTCAGTTGTAACCCATAGCTCCCCGCCCAAACTCTTAGGTTGACGTCCAACAATAAATCTGACCAGGGTTGACGTCCTCTCATCGCAGATGGAGTTTAGGTAGTTGTTGGGAAGGTTGGGGGAAAATGGGAGGAGACCGTACGTGGATGGAGTCCAGGTTGTTGAGGAGTGTTGACAAAAATGGTGGTGATGGCTGGTGTGTGTGGTGGTGGGCAAGGGGCATGGTAGTTGTTGTTTTAGTAACGGATGTTGTGGTAGCGGATGTTGTTGTGGTGGTTGGTGTTGCGCTAGTGGTGGCGAATGCAGGGGTGATGATGAGAGGTAGATGGAGGAGTTTAAAGGGCAGTGTTATAATTTTACGAGGCCACAATTTCTACTCCCTATTTCTCTCACTGCCAGAAGAGTTGGGACAAAGGGGAGTATATAACTAACAATAATTAATTCATCATCTACGGTAAAATGTGTCGGGATATCATCGTAGAGATTGGAGGTAGAGGTGATAAATAGGTGGACGTGTTGAATGTGAGTCGAGTGATATGGATAATTACAAAATATGGGTATGACCTATTTCAAACCCATATACTGACCCGTGTGAATAAATTAGCCGGTATCAACCCATTTATTGATCCATATGAGTTTATTTATCAATCCACGTGGGTAAACCCTGAGTTTCTCAACCCATTTATTAACTCATACGGATAAACTCATATGGGTAAACCCGGTATCAGCACACATAAGTAACCCACTAAACTCATATTTTTCCATTGATCCATTACACATTTAGTCATTACGAACTACCCATTTTACCCAAACTCATAAGAATTTAAAAGTATTACGCGCTTGATCCGTGAATTATGAATTTACTCTGCATCCCTATTTGGAGGCTAGTGGCAATGACCCGAATGGCAATTCTTGGGCCGTATAGGGCTTGGATTCTAATGGGCTCCTCACTAAATTGCAATTCAAGACAAGTCCATCATCGCGACTCGGATCAAATCTTTCTCCTGCAGAATATCGCCGCGGCGCGGGTTCTTGTGCAGAGAATTGGAATAAAAATGGAGGGAAATCGGAGAGAAGGAAGATGGAGTGAAGAAGAATGTAAAGGCATGTGATGTGGAGGCGCTGAAGAAATGCTTGGAGGAGCACAAGGGGGATTATCTCAAGTGCCAATCCCACATTCAAGCCTTCAAATCTTCATGTTCTTCTCCCAAGAGCTCCGCCTGGAAATCATCGCCTCTTCTCTGTTTGCAGCTCTTTTTTAGTATTATTATGAGTTGTACATTCGCTGGTCGATTTATTTCTACCTCTTCCTAATCCTGTATTGCTTATTTTGTAGGGTTTTGGAATGCCAGAACGCCACCATAAGGCTTGTGACTCATAATTCTTTAGTGAGTACTTCACTTTACTTGTAATGCACAATTTGTTGGTTTGAATCTCTTGTTTTGATTACCAAAATATTTGGCTTCGGTATAGTTGCTATAGCAAAAGTATTGCTTCACATAGGGGTTAAAATTCCGGTTGACCTGTGAAAATTGGCCATGATACGGCTATATTTGTTTGAAAAATCAGCAATTGTTTCTACATTTGGTATGAAAAAACAGAAGTTGATCAGCTCCGACAACTTCACTTATAATGGTTTGAAATTGATAATCTTTAGTCTTACTCGTATTGTGTGTTTAAACTATCTTAAACCCTTAATTTAAAGTTACATAATGGCGGATGATTCATGGAAATTCACTTAAATCATGAGAAAATAACCGTTTAGGTGACCGCTTTTATGTGAAATTATAGCTTTGGTAATAGATTATGATCGTTTTGAGAACCTCTTGTACAAAAAGAGAATGAAACATGTAACCTTACTTAAAAGTAGATATCTAAATTGTAATTTTCTCATTAAATCAGCATTGGACATGAAAAGTGAAACTCAAGAAAGAGGAAAGAGTTGAATTTGAATTCAAGGTGGTCCTTCGCTTTCATAAATCATGAGCATAACAAACTCATCTAATCTAAATTATGTATTTCTTAATTATTATTCCCATTTCAATAACCCCCACCCTCTTATTGGCATGGAGGGGTTTGAGGAAGAACATGTGGCTGCAGGAGTTCAAACCAGTAAAGTCAACTGCCAGATCATATGCCAGATCAACATTTTTATAAAAATCAATGGCTTAACTTCCAAGGATGCTTATGTCACTTGTTTTACAACTGATGTGCTGAAAACATTGCAAGTGTCCTATAATTTGTTAAGGTTAGATTCTTCTGTCAGTTCGCTGTCAATTGCTGACAAGAGTTGCAGAAATCATGCAAGCTGCTGAATTCATCCTAGATTTCTACATTAAATATACATGAATAACATGGTGTTTCAAGGGAAAATAGTACTTATAATCTAATGTACTTTGCATCTCAAAGCAATGTCACGGGTGATTGCAAAGGCTACATTTGTCTCATCTGATACTCCCTGTCCTAAAGGAAGCTTCTCACTAGGATGAATCGAACAAGATCAAACATCATTGTTCTATTTTATATATCAGTAGAATATTACAGTCAAACCGACACCGTTACTGTTGTAACAGAGGGAGTAATATAATACGAGTTTAATTTCTTTAAAAAATTGTATAATACGATCTTAAAAAATTGTGTTGTCAGTGTTTCAGATCCACTGGTAGATTAGATGAGCAAAGATACCTGAACTTTGAACAAACTTGCTTGTCCATGTACTAGGTTAAATCCTGAGTAACATGCCAAATGTGCATGACTTCTTCCACTGGTATATGCTTCTGGTGATGATTATTTATTGCAGGTGGAATTTCATAGTTGAATTTTTATATATGTATACAATAGAAGGTAGTTAAGTTAATCATTCAATCTCATCAAGTTTCATTAATTTTGTGGAACTTATTCCACTCTACATGCATGTGCTCCCAGTCCTTTTCCTTTTACTTCTCCAAGAAATGTACATTAAACCAAATCAATTAGAAGCAGCATGTATATATAGATGTAGATGTATTGTGTATGCATTCATTTACAATCATGCCTGCAACTCAGACTTCCTTAGAACTTCCTCTTCTGGATGTTTCCCAGCCCTTGAGCCCGTCAGCTCTGGCTTCCCTGTCTGTTGCCTGTAAAGAGTGGGGGTTTTTCCTGATTCGCAATCATGGCATTTCTGTTGATCTCCACAAGAAGCTCGAGTCTCTCGCGAGCCGGATTTTCATGCTTCCTTCTGAAGTGAAGCTTCGGGCTGGGGATTCTTCGGCGTATACTCCTCATTTCATTGCCTCCCCTTTCTATGAATGCCTCAAGGTTTCTGGACCTGATTTCTTCGCATCTGCGAAGAGCACTTCAGAAGCCATTCTCAACGAGCCTTACTCAGAATTCTGGTAATTGCAAAAAGTCCTAACTTGTTGAGATGTTTGCTTTGGTCAATGTTGTAATGCATTTATTTGTTTCCAGTGAGGTGATGCAAGAGTACGGGAGCATTGTGTCCAAACTGTCAAAAATGATCATCGAGATTGTCCTAATGTGCCTGGGGGACAACGCGAAGCTATCATCCGAGTTTGAGAAATGTGAAGGCCATTTCAGAATAAACAACTACTCATCAGTGGAGACAGCGGATGGAAATAAATTGGAAGAAGCCGACGAAGTTGAAGCTCTCGGGATGCACACAGACATGAGCTGCATAACATTCGTGCACCAGGACGCGATGGGAGGCCTTCAGATCAGGTCTCGGGAAGGGAAATGGATGGACATTGACCCGAGCCAAGGAAACCTTGTTGTGAACATAGGTGACCTGATGCAGGCCTGGAGCAATGATGCACTGAGGTCCTGTGAGCACAGAGTTGTTCTCAGAAAGCGCTTGAATCGATTCTCTGTCGCTTTCTTCTGGTCTTTCGAGGATGATAAGGTGATCAATGCACCGGAGGAGATTGTGGGGGAAGGAAATCCCAAGCTTTACAAGCCCTTTGTGTGTTCTGATTATCTGCAGTATAGGGAGAAAAGTGAGAGAGGCAACTTTGAGAAGATTGGAAAAACTGTACAGCTCTTTGCTGGGATCAAACCTTAAGCACTGAATCCATTCTTTCTTTCTTCTTGATGTAACAAACAATGTCAGTTTGTTTAGTCCAATGAACAGACAAAATATTATTAATTGCCTGTTTTTGGAGGAAAATTTGTACTGCGTCAATTTGTCTCTTTCTGCAACTGTTTGTATTTTAATCTGAGAGAGCTTACGTTTGACTTGGGGCTTTTTGCATTTTTTTTTTGCTAGTTTTCTCATGACCCGGCGCAATGCTTGTTAGTATGCTCCAAGGTGAAGCTGTTAAGCGTTGACTTCGGGATGTTGCTTAGGTATTCCAAACAAATTTGAATCTTGTGGTGTATAGACTATTAGGACAGACGTTTCTCACATTTAACTTCTGCACAAGCAACCAAACCCCTCGCCAAATCGGCCAGAACAAGCAAAGTTGTTTGGTTGAGTGGATGTGCTAGGTTCGAACCGTTCTAAGTCAATTGTTCAGAGATTGAGAAAAGCCCCTTTAGGAGCCGTTCCCAAACCTCTAGCCGGCACGCAGCGACCCACTCTCGCCTCCTTTTTCCCCTTGCCTACATTGTTCCATCGACCAGGGGTTGTTCAACTTGGAGACCTGATGCAGTTCGGGCCTCGCTGCTTGAGCAGTGCACCGACGACCGATGATTTCGGGACTGGGACCCGTGCCTAGCCCTCATCACCAATCCCTTTCTCGAGATTATGGATCCATTTTGGCGACTTCCCTTGCCTACATAGTTCCATCGACCAGAGGTTGTTCACCTTGAAGACCTGATGCAGTATAAGTACAACTGGGCCTTTCCGATGCACTTTCATTCTCATGTTAAATATGGTGGCTTTAGTATAGAAACTCTATCCCCATATAATAGTGTAGGAAATGAAAATGTACCATTGCAAGAAGCACACGAAGTTGAATGTGCTACAAAAAATTGCATTTTATGAACTAGGATAGAAACAATGTACTGCAGCTACAAAATGAATACAATGAGAAACGCAACAAGAGTTCCATCTAGTACTGTTCACAGGCATTGCAACTCTTTCTGCATGTTCCGTAGTAATCAGGAGAACCAACCATGAAAACTGGATTCCTTTTGCATTCCCCTGAGGCTGCCCACGACGGACAATTTTCATCTTCATCAGTGCAATTATTGGCATTCGACTTCGACCACAGAGATGGTGGATCCTTCTCCGCTCTGAAGGCCCTCAAATGGAACAATTTGATCGCGTACCACATGTCCTCACCGGCAAGGGGGAATCTAGCATGAGAATGGAGTTGTCGGGAGATCCATCAAGACGGGCATTGAAGAAGACAACTGCATTTCCTTTTGTAGGATTCAGGGCCATACTACTTCTGGCGCAGTCAGACAAAACCTCATTTTGCAAGAAAGCTTTCCAAATGTCAGTTATTTCATCAACAAGAAGATGGTGAATGATAACAGTTTAAGGTTGTTTCATCCTTACTTTTGAGTTGGGAAAGAGAATTTTGCCACCCCAAGAGATGTTCGAGAGATACATAACAACTGTTGCCATCAAGGGTTCACTAGGCATTTCGATGAATCCCTTATCAAAGTTTTCATTATTTTATTTGGATTCTTTACCATCCAGTTTAACAATCTGTAAAGGCCTACCATTTTCTGAAAGTATTTAAAACACAATATAAGGGTTCGTGCCTGAGAACGATAAAATCTGATTCTTGCAAACAAGAAGCAAAAGGAATTATACGGTTATACCTTTGGGAATAAAAGTCCAGGCTGAAACTTTTTCATCAATCCTTCTAATAACTTCATCCTAGAACAAGTATGATCCACAATCACGCTAGAGAATAATAATATCAATTTGAAACATATTGTATCAACCAGGCCACATGGAAATTAGCCAGCAGAATGTCAAACATCTACAGTAGGCAATAGTTAAGAACACTTTAATGAGTTAACAATTTAGCTCACGTTCGAGTGGATATGTGACAATGCTGACCTCTGTGTTAATCTCCCCCGAATCAGCACCAGCGTCAGAATTCTTCGTCTTTCTGTGTAGCTGAAACAAAGACACAACGAATGAAAGCCACAAACTTCATAAACGCATCAAAACACAAGAAGGAAAGAGATTTACCCAAGAAATTAGGTGGTCACACTCCTCAATTGATAGAAAGCTTCTGTACTGGAAGACCCTGGAATCAGGAAACAGCATCAGTCTGGCATGCAAAATTTCATCTCTACAACTTCTACAAAGATGCTTTCGTCACGAGAACAAAAAGAACCTGACCTTGGTTGCCAATTGACTTGAACAACTCTTGAAGGATCAACTACAATAGTTCTTCCTCTCCGTTCGTCAATTTGTTGTCCCTCCAATTCCTTGTGGGAACTGAAAAAGTGAGAGCATATAAATAGCAACAAATTCTCATTATAAACCAACACCATCTGAAATTCACAAGCAACGGGAATCTGTTATAATCTGGTACTAAATCAAGCAGCAAAAGGAAGCAAAAAAAAATGGCAATCACCTAATAGATACAAAAACTTATAGATTAACAAACCAAGTTAATCAAGTGAACCCTCAAACACAGATATTCCTTCGGAAATTTAGAAAACATAGCAATAAGAATGGAGCTGTAAAATTGGAGATAGGTGGATGCATTACTCACGTTTCTGCTGAAGAAAGGGGCCTAGAGAAACTGCAGGGAAGGAGAATGAGGAAAAGCGAGAAACGGATCCCCGCGGCTATGGATGACCCTCTCATATCAAACAAAAGATTTCGCATTTTCCGATTAACAGGAAGAACCGGCGCCGGCGCCGGAGATCATAGCTCTTTCCATCGAACGAATCGAGGAGAGAATTCGAATTGTGTTTCTGCGGCAAATAGAACCAAATTGGCAATGTGATCACGGAAAAGCGTGTTGTTGTCGCCTTTGAGCTGTCACGCCTTCGCGTAAATGCGATAATCAAACAATTAGAGACGGGTAATGATACCCTTATTTATTCTTCTTTCATTTCAAAATGGTTTCTAAAGATTGTAGTGATAAAAAAATAATCATGATTAATAATGGATTATTTTTCTAAAGCATATGTTTTGACACGACTTTAATTCAATATTATACTAAAAAAATATTTTGCAACAAGAATGTGAGTGTAAAATAATTTTGATGTTAAATATTTCAACTACCGAAAATTTTGTTGTTGCTAAGAAGGCGTTCGCATGTCCAAATCTACTAAATCAATAAAGTCGTTGGATAGATCAAGATCATAGTCTGAATCATCTAAATCATCATTTTTACCACGATCATTAAATTTAATATTTTTACTACTTATGGTAACATCTAACGTGAGTGAGCTCCTTTGCCTGATAGCGACTAATTTAAATAACAAATACACTCCAGATAATATTAGAATAAACAGTAAATTAAAGAGAATAGTTTAAAATTTAATCAAGTAACACAACAAAAAATTGATCCATTTATAATTTTAACATGACAAAATGATGAATAATCATGATAACTATATTTATTTTAATTAAGATATGATCATGTTCATCCACTTTTTTTTATCAAAGCAGAATTTTATTAATAAGGAACCGAATTGATTACATCGTGTTCATCCACCTTCAAATTCACTTGGGATGTTTTGTACTCCCTCCGTCCCAGTTCAAACTGCACACTTTTTGGTACACTTTCTCAAGCCATGTTTGATCATTAATAACTTTAATTACGGATATTAATGGTACATTAAAATTTAATATTTAGAAACTACGTCGATATAGGAGTCTTACAATATCTCACATGATGATATTAGAGTCTATATACTAATTGAAATTTATGATCAAATATGGTCTGAGAAAGTTGATCAAAAAGTGTGCAGCTTGAACTGGGACAGGGGAGTAATTGGAATCTACTCAGCGCGCCAAAATGCTACATTCAGTTGGCCCTAATCTAGCGTACAACCTGTTCGACGAAATGTCCAACAGAAACTGAGAGGTTCAGTTCGAAAGTCTTGAGATGGATTTGGATGATGGCGTTTTAGATGGCAATGCCGATGCTGTGGAGTTTTGCCCCCACGATTCTTTTCACCAGGTGCTCGCGGCCTCTACTTACACTCTGCAGGAGGGCGATGACCCCAAAAGAGCCGGAAGCATCTCCCTTTTCCGCGTTGATAGCGGTCTCGAGCTGGCTCACAGAGTTGAAACGGCCGGCGTTTTCGACATTAAGTGGAGCCCTGCCAGGGCAGTTACCGATGCCGGGCCGATCCTAGCTCAAGCAGACGCTGATGGTTACATCAGAATTAATAGACTTGAATGTTGTTCCAGTGGTTCAGAAACACCTGGTATGAGTATTTTGGTGATTTCATCTGCTGCAGCTTTAATTATCAGTTCTCTTTATGACATGAATGTGAAATATTTTATTGCTTTGTTCCAGCTTGTGATTTTTTCGCACTCTTTTGTTTGTTGGCCTTTTAGCGATAAATGAATGAACCCCACTCATGGATTAAATAGAAGAAAAAGAAAGGCAGAATAGCATGCTCATTTTTCTATCATAACCTGAAGAATGGGAAAAAATCGAGGCTTTTAGAACTTATTCTTGAAATGCTGAATTCCATGTAGAGTTCTGTTGTTGAATGTCCTTATGCTCTTGTAGTCTTGTTACACTTTGAGCTTTCTACTTTGGGGTGTAACTCTCAGTCTGTCACATATTGGCTGCTTAATTGAATGACAGCCAGCTCCAATCTTCCAATGAATATGATTTTTTTCTGGTTGGAGGTCTGAATTCCTTCATGAATAACCTTCCATTCTTTCCCTTTATTTGGTTTCAGCTGTGTCACACTTATGGATTATCAAAATTCATTACTGTTGACTGATGCAGGGTATTGTTTAAAGGAGTTTGGCTTGGAGCATATCAGTTCATCAATGTGTTTATGTCTAGATTGGAACCCTTCCGCCACTTCCATCACTGTTGGTCTGTCTGATGGTTCAGTCTCGATAGTTTCCCTCCTTGAATCGGAGTTGACTGCTGTGCGAGAGTTGAAAGCGCATGACTATGAGGTATGGGCTGCATCCTTCGATAGCCATCAACCCCAACTTATTTACACTGGGTCTGATGATTGCAAGTTTAGTTGCTGGGATCTGCGTGAAGACACTTCTAGCGCAGTTTTCCAGAACACGAAGGTTCATAAAATGGGAATCTGTTGCATATCGAAGAGCCCAAATGATGCCAATACTTTATTGACCGGAAGCTATGATGAGAACTTAAGGATATGGGATGTCAGGTCAATCTCGAGGCCTGTAAATGAATTTTCACTTAGTTTAGGTGGAGGAGTTTGGAGAATCAAGCACCATCCTTCAATTCCTGGCATTGTTTTGGCAGCATGCATGCATAACGGTTTTGCTGTCGTTAAAACAAAAGGGGGTGGAGCTGAGGTAATTGAAACGTATCAGAAACATGGTTCACTTGCATATGGTGCGGATTGGCAGAGAGGGGAGCTCTATGAAGAAGGGAAAAGGAAAAATAGAGCTATTGCTACTTGCTCGTTTTATGATCGACTCTTGAGGGTTTGGATGCCTCAGGGTGACATTTTTGAATGATTTTACTTGCTAAGGTTCAAATTATAACATTTGTTGGCCAGTGAATGTTGCAGAACCAAGACGAGGTATGGTTCTCTCTTATGAGATATGTTTTAAATAGTAAGGTGTTCAAAATTTACTTCTATGAACACAAAGGTTCATAAAATGGACATATTACTGTTGCTACTTGTTCGTTTACTTCTTTTGTTAAATACGTCTGAAATGGACATATTCGTGACGTTTTCGACAACAAAAAAAAAATGAAGGTATGGCCAGTGGCGGATTTAGAAAATAGATTCAGTAGGGGTACACTAATAATAATAGTGGGAATAGTATATTAGAAAATAAAACTTAAATAAAATATATTAATGAAACTTAAATCTCAGTATAAATAATATAATATTACA
>JAULKJ010000006.1:14562034-14575035 GCA_032355405.1 Rubia balearica
GATGATATTAGAGTCTATATACTAATTGAAATTTATGGTCAAACATGGTATGAGAAAGTTGACCAAAAAGTGTGCAGCTTGAATTGGGACAGAGGGAGTAAGGAACTCTCTCTATAAGCAAAACTGTAGTTACATGGTTGTTCTCATCAAAAATCTAAAAGTACTTCGTAAATATCTGCCGAACATGCCATTAAAACATCATTTCTCTGAACCAAAAGGCATATTCTTTCGTTTAGAATGAAACCAATACTATTATTATTTTTAAATGCATAGCGTAAGACCTAAAAAACAGTACTATACCATCATTCTCAACATATGAGAGCTTCCATTTGACCTCCACTATATCAAAAAATTTGAACTGAACAAAATAATAAATGAATGTTAATGTTCAATCATCATCAACAACTGGTTGCTTCAGCACCATCTGCCCACGCTCATCCTTGTCAAACAGCCGTTCGATCAAGTCGCCCCAGCTCTCCTTCGCCTTGCTCTTGTTTGATGAACTCGAAGGAGAATCACCGCGCGATCTTTCTGAATGTTCATCCTCCCGCTCTTCAAATGTCCCGTATTGCGAAGGGGAGGAATAGGCGTGAGGAACAGCTAATGTCACAGCCCTGCATAGTGCAGCCTTGTGCTCTTCAACGTGCTCTCTGGCTATCGTCTGTTGCCTTTCCATCTTCTGCTTCGGTGGTACATCTAGACAGTGATCTTTTTCTCTCATAAGCTTTTCAGAAGAAATTTTTGTTTTAGAATCTGAGTATGGTCTCAGCAATCAAATCATCCATTGTTGAGGACTAGAAAGAAACATCAATATTGAAGAATTTGTTTAATGGAAAATAACACTATGTTAACTTACTTCCAGTGCCCTATTGGCTTCTTTCTCGATCCAAATGATGGCATGGTCTGAGGTGGCGTTACAGGATAGAACTATGTGCTCGAATCTTCCATCCACTGGAACTGCCGTCTTCACAACTGGTGGGAACCTCCCGCACCTGACATGTTCACCACGTTAAGTGACGAGAATGGCATTGGATCGGGAAAATGCACTTTGGCAGGAGGGAGAATCAAGAAGTTTTGAGGGTTGGCAGTTAAGTATACCTAAAGGGCTTTCTCTCCACTATGTGATAAAGGCGACCAGGTGCATAAAGCCTTCGGGGATCTTTAAGCATCTTCTCCTCTGATATGCATGTATCTTTCATGCACCTTAGGCATAATAGGCATGGCAAACTGCTCGAACACAAAAAAGAAGAAGGAACTATTTAGAGAAATAGAAACTTTTTAAGTTTATTTTCATACATAAACTTGAATATCCTTGAAGCTGGCTGGAGATAATGGAAAAATCCAGGTCTCCAAAACACACAAATGAAGCCTTCGTTAAAGAAAAGCACGACACTTCTGTCAGTTTAACTTGAAACAATAGTTATAAGGTCGTCTATAGAGAAATATAGAACTGAAGTAAAGAGCAGTATCAAAAGTTCAACTGCAACTATACCAGAAAAGTGACTTGAAGATATCTTCCAATGGAGTGGCTGTTCGTGGCAAAAAGTCATCCTACTTCATCAAAGGAAATGATTTTAGAGTCCAAGAAACAATTCACCAACATATGATCCAATAATAGTTATAGGTTGAAAAGGCAGAAGTTCTTATAGCAGAAAAGATACAAAGCATGAAGAGTTTAAAGTAAGATTTTCAAACTAGCACCACCACACCAATCAACCAAAGCATTGCGAAGTCAAACAGCAGAACATGAAATAAAAGGAATAACATGCACCCAAGATTCTTAAACTTGCTTTCTAGTAAAATAGCAGAAAGCTTTCCCTACTGGAAAAAAAATGTAGAACAAACGGAGTCTCAGAGCAATTTTTCCTCCTAAATTTCATGAAATTGATTCCATGAAGTTCAAAGCTATTGACTTGCCCTTAAACACCACACAGAAACAAAATCATATGACAAAATGATTGAAGTTTAAGCAAAATATCTACAGAAAAAACATTTGTTTCAATCTTTTCTTTTACTCTGAACACAACTGATGTAATAATAGTTGAAACTAAGTACATCAATACTTAAAAAATTTCATCCAAAAATTCTATACTCACAATGGACTTCATTGGATCATCCTAAGAAACTTAGATCCCAAGATCTGAAGGAAACATTTTGGTGCTCTTTCAACCATAATAACATGACATGGAAAATAATTCAAGTAGAATCTTCCTTACCTGAAGCACAATAGAGTTGATGACATCAGCATACCTAACAGCTAAGTTCAGTGACATGCATCTTGCTGGTGCTATGGCATAACACCTTATCCTCCTCCTATCAACATTCCCCAACCTATCAGGATTGGTAACCACCAACATTGTCAACAATGCTGCAACGCCCGATCCAAGGGAGTGCCCGGTGAATGTAACTGTATAATCTGGATATTTCTCAATCAGCTCTTTCATAATATCGCATTCTGTATCTAACACTCGTCCAGCGGCCTTTAGCAGGCCATTATGCACATACCCTCCATTAAATGTCCTCTTTCCCAGCTTATTATCTAGTAAACAGACGTAATCACTCTCCTTTGCCAGATTAAGGCCTCTAATAGCAATAACTATATCAGAATGCTCGTGATCTAGATACAGCATGTAAGGGGGTGCACGCCCTAGCGTATCTTCATACGTTCTTTTCAGAAGCACACAGTTTGGATCAATCCCGTAACCACCCGGGGGTTCCCAAATAGGCTGCCTAATATCATCTTCATAGACCGAGAGTATGTAGCGGCACAGTCTAGGGACGGGCTCAAATTCTTCTGCGGTGGCTAGACCCCATGTCTCACTGTCATGGCCTGCAGTGTGCAGACAGCGCTTCCATGCCCAGCGTGCACATGCCAGACAATACACGCACTCAAGAAGAGGAAGGCCACAAATAATTGACATTGCCAATTAAGTCATGAACATCTTCATAAAATTTGGGTGTTGGTAAAAATTCCAAATGGCTTGACAAGTGCAAACTTGGAATCCCAGGTAAAGTGACAATCAGAACTCCTGCCAAGATAATACATACTTTTAGCAGGACAACTTTTGCAAGAACAGGGAAGCCTACAGTAGAGAAGTCCAAAATGAAGTGAATTCAAAAGTGACCCAAACTTCATCCTTTTACTTCATAGATTGATACAACCTTTGATCAAACAGAAGCTGCTTATCTACTAACCATTCGGTCAATATTAGCTAACTTTGAACCTTAATTTCAATTTTTATACAGAAAATAACAATATAACTCAGGAAATAACAAGCTTATATAATTTATGGTTCCACATGAATAAAAAATATCAGCAGTTAAAACAGCTTTTGAGTCTAACTATGCAAAGTCATTTGGCTAGGACTGAGAAACAAGGGAGCAGATGCAACACAAAACTTCTGAAGACTGATAAGAACAATTAATGCACACTGTAATAGAGTACTCTGTATAAAACTAAAACAAAACAACCGACGAAGTGTTCCTATCTCGGACTATCTCATCCTACTTCCAGAGAAATCCTATGAATTTGAACAATAACTGCACATAAATGTAGCACTGTAAAGTACAGAAAAATCCCAGTACCAGATTTCAGCAGCGATCCAAGAGGGCCATCAACATTTACACCAAAAACTCAGGAACCCTGACTTTTGTAAGCATTTATTCAGCTTTAAAAAATAATTAAAACGATACATAAACCAAGATGGAATCAATCAGGAAAACACGACACCGTCAAGTCAACTGAGACTCAACTACCAGACTACCAGTACGATCCACCCCGCACATCTGAATTCGGGCCATGGAGCTGTCGGACAGTCCGTTTGGTAAATTATTCTGCGAGGAAAAACGTACCATTTCTAAATATGTGCTCAGTGTTCGTCGATGGTAAAAAAAAATACTAATGTTTTCCGGGGATAATTACCGTAGCATCTGGTTTGGAATAAAGGAATCAGTAGCAATCGTCGTAACCTTCGTAGTTATGCTCGTGCTTCTTATATTTTAACAGTGACAGACTGGTAGAAAAGTTCAACGAAAGCCATGGAGCCTTTGCACGGATTACACATCATCTGCACCCTCCTTTCCTCGTCAAAAAATTCCTCTCATAAACCCCAATTTAGAAATGGTAAAATATTGGAAAATGCTGTCTTTCCCTAAATTTATGGGGAAAAGATATTTAATTAAAATAATAAAAGGTAAAAGGTTAATATTAAAAATTTATTATGCAACATGAATTAGTTATAAAGTTTATAACCAAATTCATGCAACGCGGGAGTTTTATCTTCAATTCTTCGAATTTACATTTTAAACCCTGGTCTTTCCACGATTTATGAAAAACCGTCTTTCAAGAGACGGACTCTTTGGAAATTTTATAATATTAAAATAATTTTAAGTTAAAGTCTCATGTAAGACAGACTAATGGTTTGATAAATCATGAAAAATCTCGTTTCAATAACTTTAAGAATCAAATTATAATTATTTATATTTTACGATATATTTTGAAATTTTTTCAAAACTATAAGATTCTCGTTGCAATAGATAAAAACAAACATCAAATCATCTCACTAATAACATCAATTATAAAATGAGTTCGTCAAACAATTAGTCGGTATAAAACAAGACGTGTTTTAAGTTGCCCTGGACTTATAGTCACCATCCAATGATAAAATGATCGAGAAGTTTACGAATTTAATCGCATATAATATAAGAAAAAATACATATTGTTAACACTCGATTTTTACATATGTGATCATATAGAACCGAATTTTTGTAAACTGATGAAATACTCGCACATTGGCATGATCTCGCAGTTGACATTGTTTTAGCTCATCCAATGTTAAAATGATCTCAAATTCACCGAATTTAATATTTTCAAAAGAATGAAACAAGGATCGTCGTTTGTCTTATGGATATTTTCGTCAGAGCACTCAAGAATTGCCATTTTCATACAACTGAATTCGGATTGTTCATCAAATTCTTTTTAAAAATCAATGAGAGGTAGTTCGAAAAACCATTAGTTATGAATTCAAAAGAGAAGTGTATCTAGCTCCAACCGACAAAACACAAACAATCTCATTGATAAAGAGACACTGGAATCTTTGTCATCCATGCCATCTTTCTTCAAAAATTCAAAATCATTGTTGCAATGTTGATCAATGTTTCTAAAAGGAGTTATCCGACATAACTAGTTTAAAGGTTGAAGGAATCAACGGCAAATTTGACATGAGTTGTAATTGCTAAGTTTTTTTTAGAATAATGGACTTCTCAATTTCACTAGCGTCGTGGAAAACAGGAAAAATATTGTCTCCACAATTATGGTGGTGGGTGAATTCAATGAGCACGAATTTTCAAATAATGGCAATTTGGGGTGGCTCTAATGCGAAGAAAGGGTGAAGTGAAAAACACACACAAAGTGATAGTGCACGATTGTGCGCATGTGGTTTTGTTATGTGTCGTTTGAAATCTTTGGCGGAAACATTGAGAGGAAAAGAATTGGCAGCGGGGGAAGCAAGGGGACCGGTGGGAAAAATGGAGTGGCGGGACACCAAATGGAAAGTTGTGTGTCGATACTGAAATGAATGGTGATTTTCGTGTGAAGATGCGTTATAGGGCTGCTGCCGAATTGGGTGACGTTGGTGGGTAGAGATGGATGGCGCAGTGTTACGATAATGTTAGTGTTGGCTGGAATTTATCATGTTGTGTTGTTTTTGTCATTTGATTTTTTTAGTAAAGTGTCAAAATGACTATAATTTTAGGTTGAAAGTGTCAATATAGCAAATGAGAAAGTGCTAAAATAGCCATAGATATATGATAAAATGTGTAGTTATAACTTTTTGTCACTATTTCAGCATTGACTCATTATTTTGATGTTGACTGGATCTGAAATGATGCGAATATTCTTGCTCCCTAAGCTGAATTCCCATTCTACTCTCTTCCGCTTATAGGGCAAGTGTATTTTCATCTTTTTTTTTGTCCGATCAACACCCAAATTAATAAGTCAACATCGGAATAGTGACAAAAGGTTATAACTGTACATTTTGCATAACATTAGGGTTATTTTGGCACTTTCCTGTGTTTGCGGGGTTATATTGGCTCTTTCAACCCAAAGTTAGGGCTAAAAGTAAAAAAAAATCCCTTATTTTTCTAATCAAAACCCAATAAAATTAGCCAAGTTATAAACTTCTGCGCAAATCAAGAGTTATACTACTCCCTCTGTCCCTCTTTATGTATCTTACTTAACTATTTATCAGTAAAGTTGATGCAATTTGAATTGGAAAAATCTTTAAACGTACTAATGTAAAAATCATCAAATGATATGTTGCTAGATTCATCATAACTTATATTTTTAGAATATCTTATTTTTATAATTTATTGTTATACATAATTTAAGATATTAAAATCACAAAATTATCAATGAATATTGAAAAAAAGAAGAGGTGAGACAGTTATAAAGGGACAGGGGGTATCACTTTATTTCACATTCTTGACAAAGTCTTGTATACGACTGGTCTTACTGTAAGACCAAGGATTAAATTGTAAATAATTCAACATGCATGTAGTTTCTAATTGAAGTTCAGGAGTTGGATGTGAAATTTCATTGATTTATATTTAAATCAAAGTATAAATATCAATCTTTCATCTTCCTCCCCAATATTTTTCTGACACTTTCTCTCTCTTCCCCTTTCTTCTCCGGCGTGAATCCTTCTTATTCTCTTCTCTCCTCTCCTCTCCATTTTTCTTCCAGCTTCCATCAATTAGATCGCTCTTTTTCTCCATTTTCTTTCATGTTTCTTGCGCAGGGAAGAACACAGAGACTAGATGAATGCAAACAGTGACTTGCGATAAACGTAGAAAAGATGCGCTTCATTTTCCAACGAATTTTCCAATTTTAGCTTCAATTTCCGGCGGCCAAGCATAATATGACCTTCGTTTCGTGTTTATATTTGAAGGTAATGTCTTTGTTCAGATTTTTATGATTTTTTTTTGTTTTTTTACTTTCTTTGATTCATGTGGTAGTATAGGGTTTTTGTAGGTTATATTGAGTAATATTTGAGGATTTCTCTATTTTTTTTTGTATTTTGTGAGTTGTTCTTCCGGATTTGTGCTAATATATGTGTTTTGTTGGTGTTGTTTGTTAGATGTCTAAGAAGACTTGCTTCACTGCTGTTGCAATCGAGGAGGAAGGAGGATTTGTAAGTTTTCTTAATTTTCAGCAGTGATTTTTGGATACAATTATTGGTGTTTATCGTTTTCAGCTTGATGTCTCATGTTTTAGGCTTTAAGTGTTGTTATTTGTGTTGTTGTGATGCTTTAATTTTAGCATACGATGCTTGTGATGTTTTCATGCTTATGTGTGCAATTGATGTTCAGTTTTGATTGTGTGTGATATCTTAGGTTTTTGCTACGATTTGTGGTAATTTTTGTGTGTTTTTGCTATTTCTTAGATGTCTAAGAATGGTTGTCCACTATTGTTGCAATCGAGAAGGAAAGAGGTTCTGTCAATTTTTGTTATTTTGTAGGTGCGGTGTTTTAAATACTGTTGTTGATGTTTCAAGTTTTATGTTTCAGGTTTAGATTTTAAGTATTGTTATCTGTGTTGGTGTGATGTTTTCATTTCAGTATTTGATGGTTGTAGTGTTTTGAGTGTGCAATTGATATTTAGTTTTTTTTAGTGTGTGATATTTTAAAGGTTTTTGTTACGATTTGTGCTAATTTTTGTGTCATTTTTATGTTTCTTAAATGTCTAATAATGTTTGTCCACTGTTGCTGCAATTGAGAAGGAAAGAAGATCTGTAAATTTTTGTTATTTTGCAGGTGTGATGTTTTACATATTGTTGTTGATGTTTCAGGTTTTATTTTTGATATTTCATGTTTAGGTTGTAAGCACTGTTATCTGTGTTGGTATGATATTTTAATTGACTAAATTTGTTTTGGTCCCCAACATATGTCACAATACCATCTTTTGGTCCCCGATATCAATACCGCCTCCTTTCAGTACCCAACAAATTCAAAATGATTTGTTTGGTCCCCAAGGTGATTTTCAAGGGGTTTTGGGGACCAACAGATGGTATAAGATCATATGTTAGGGACAAAAAAACAATTTAGTCTACCTGAAAAACCACCCGGAATCTGGTTTGGGGACCAAACAAATCATCTTGTATTTGTTGGGTACTGAAAGGAGGTGGTATTGGCATCGGGGACCAGAATATGATATTGCGACATGTATTGGGGACCAAAAAAATAGTCATTTTTAATTTTAGTAGTTGATGCTTGTAGTGTTTCAAGTGATGTGCATTTTTTATTGTATGTGATATCTTAGAGTTTTGTTACAGACTTACAGTTTGTGCTGATTTTTGTGTTGTTGCTATTTTTAGATGTCTAAAAATACTTGCCCACTGTTGCTGGAATCGAGAATGAAATTGGAACAGTAAGTTTTTCTTTTTTTAGATGTGATGTTTTAGATACTGTTGTTCACGTTTCAGGTTTTATCTTTGATTTTTCATGTTTGAGCTCTAAATAGTTTTTATGTGTGTTGGTGTAATGTTATAATTTCAATGCTTGATGTTTGTGGTGTTTTCATATTGAAGTGTGCAATTTATGTTCATTTTTGTTCTTTTGATATTTTAGTGTGTACTGTTGATGTTTTTAAATTTTGATATTGATGTTTTAAATATTGCATTTGATGTTTCTCAATGTAGTTGTCATTGATGTCATGTGTGCTATTGGGATGTTTTAATATAAGATATTGGTGTTTTAATTACCGTATGTGATGTTTTACATTATTTCATAGGAATACTTTCCAATTCAGAGCTCTACGATACCATTGATAAATTATTAAAATATGGTACGAGGAATCATGCTCTTGAAGGTGTTCCCTTGAACAGAGAACCGTAGATGTCCTTTCATTTGTGTGTTGATGCAGTAAGAGAGTCATCCTCTTCGAAACCAGCAAAAGAAGGCAAGTCTGTGAAAAAAGCCAGCGGCAAAGGGAAAAAAGTCGGGGAAAATATAATTTGATTGTTTAAGATGTATTGTTTGAGATTGATTTTTTAGTTATGATGGTTGATTGTTAGTGTTGAGGTTCTTGATTATTATTGATGTTTTACCTTGATTTGCATTTTTTTAGTTTTTTATGTTAGCGATTTATAGGGCATTTGAACCCTTTTGTAATGAATGATGTTTGATGGTTCGATAATTATGTCAGTTGACATTTTTCACATGCTAACGTAAAATTTCAAATTAAAGTTTTCCATTTTTATATGCTAATTTTATATGTATATGTTGTGCCCATGATGATTCATTGAATTCCTTTGATTTGAGTTTTAAGTGTGTGATGTTTTATATCTTATTTATCTGTAATATACATAAAGTGGTACATATCATCTTACACCTGTAAATTATCATGTAAAAATTAGTAACGTCAGTGGATAAAAGTGAAACATCAAAATATTTTTTCCCAATATCTCTAAGCAATATGAAGCATTGGGAACGCATCTGAGCACTTTGTGACCTTACAAACACTGTGAAGCCATCTCTTCAGAATGCATCTGGAAAGAATCAAGGCAAAAAAACCCCATTGCTATTGCTGAAAATAATGTTCCAATTTCTTTCAAGGATGAGGGATTTCTGTACAATCACGAGAAGTGCTTGAAAGCACAGATAAACACCGTGATTTATGATTACCTCCTGGAAGCAATTGAATTAAACAACTGATAAGGAAACTAATTCTAAATGGATCTTCCTTGGTGCTTAATCAATCGGGGAAAGTTGAAGAAGCCAGAGAACCCTGTGAAGCATTTGGAAGAAATCAGAAGACATGCCAATAGTGCTGAGTGAAGTTGATGATAGCATGAAGTTGAAATGGCAACCTAAGTCACCAGGTTCTCCTATCTGAGAGTCATTGAATGAGAACTACTGGAAAGACAAACACATTTTTTTATTATAAAAAAACACAAACTACATAGAATAGTTTGAATTAGATTTTTAAGCCCCAAACCCCAGTCGCCCACTTTCCTCCACATTGTGACTATTGAGCCATCGTCCCAAACTACAACTCTGGTGACTGAGACAAACATGGCCAACGGCTCGCCTTACCTAAAACTCAATTCCATCAAGAGATCCGAACAATAGTATTGGCTAAGTTCTGACCTCTACCCGTTGTCACCATTGACAAAACTCCTACTGCCTTCGGCAATCAAACCTCGATGAACGTAGCAAACACGCCGGATTGACGTCGGAGAAGGCGAGGGAAGAAAAGGCAAAGCGAAGTCGTAGAAGGTGAAAGTATGGCAGAGAAGGCGAGGAGGCAAGGTGGAGACGGCGGAGACGCTGCTACAGGGAATTCAGAAGAAGAAGAAGAAAGACACGTTTTGTGTTTTTTTTTTATTTGCTGTTTGATTCTCCAGTTTTTTGTTTGTTTTGTTTTTCATTATTGCACCCAAAAAAATGTATTCGTAATTTAACTCCGAATCTAATTTTCAATTTATCTATTTTTCACTCTAGTTCTTGGTTTTACGGTAAAATGGTTTCGTGGGAGACAAACTCCACCTTCTTTAGAGATTATAAGTTGAATCAACGAAATAATTAATTGGGCTGAAAGACTCAGTTCGTAAATTTATCACTTATAACTCGGTCCAACGGGCTCAATGATTCTCCTATTAGGGCGTAGCGGACCGAGACTGACCCAACAGCTCAACCATATATAAAACTCTTACAATCTGCAAGCTAAACCCTAGCATAATTTTCGGCACCCGCCTCAAACCCTCTGCGGATCAGAAGAATTGAAGAAGGTAAGGTAAAATCCCCATGCTTAATCTTCACCCTCTGTGTATCCGCTAATGATTATATTTGTCGATATGGTATATGCTAAGCTGTTCTGTAATCCTGAAGTTTTTACACGAATTAAGGTTTGAAGATTGTAAATCTTACTGTTGGTTTTGTTTGGAAATCGCTGTTGTTGACGCAAGTGATGACGAAGCAGGCGGCTACAGGGATCTCCGTTGGCCTGAATAAAGGTCATGTTGTGACTAAGAAGGAACTGGGCCCCAAGCCTTCTGACAGGAAAGGGGTATGTGACTGCTTCTCTCTATGTTGTGATTGAATGATTGCTTTTTAGTTCAAACCATTTCTATTTTTCCACTTTAATATCTGAATCCCTTATTAAAGGTAGCGTTTAATTTGTTTGTTGCCTGTTTCTTTAGTGTGTGTGACTTGATGAGTGTTGCTTTAACTTTTATAGCTTGAGACTGAAATTGCCTTTGAGGACAAGTGTTGGCATGAGCAATAGCAGCTTATTTTGCGCACTTATGATGACCATCATGGGGGCTGCTATTGTGATGAGTAATCAGCCAATATGCTAATCTGAGGCTTTCAAATTGATTCTGTTCATACACCTAACTTTTTTTTGTAAATGCTGATTGATTAAGTTTGTTGTTTGCTCTGAAGACTTTGAATTGCTATTTTCATCTCCATGATTACTCTAAATTATGTAATGAGGTCTTCTATACTGTATGATTAATAGGATTTGAGCACGGACTGTGACTATAATATAGTTGTAGGCAAGGTTTCCGGTCTGTTGGTATATAGTAGATTACTGCAGATTATAGTTTTATTCATCGATTTTTTCTTGGTTTAATCGCTCATGTAATTCATCTTGAACCAGAAAACTAGCAAGAGAGTTCACTTCGTAAGAAGCCTCATCCGGGAAGTGGCTGGATTTGCACCATATGAGAAAAGAATCACTGAGCTTCTTAAAGTTGGCAAAGACAAGCGTGCTTTGAAGGTTGCCAAGAGAAAGTTGGGCACCCACAAGAGGGCAAAGAAGAAGAGAGAGGAGATGTCCAATGTTCTCAGGAAGATGAGGTATTTTATCATGCTAGTCTTGTTTCGAAGTTACTGTTGCTTTACCGATTGCACGTGTGCTCTATATCTACTGTTTCTTACTCTCCTTTTGATTAATGCAGGGCTGCTGGTGGTGATGCAAAGAAGAAGTAATGCCCACATGTTTAGTTTTGGGAAACGATAATGTTAGAACTATTATTTCAAAGGATCATGTGCTCTCTGAAATTCTGTTAGCCTTTTATCTTGTATTAGTTTCTCGCGTAGAGACTAAAGTTATGTTTAAGACTTGAAGGACAACTCAATTTTGTGGAATTTTATTGTCCTCGATGCTTGACTCCATTATATTTGCAATCCAGCTTTACTGGCAATCAACTATTTCTTTTGGGATTCACCTCTGTATTGTTAAGCATGATTTTGAGGATGTGTTCCTAAGATGGAATAACTTCAGTATCTGTTTAAATATGTGTCTGAAGTCAATACTCTTTAATTAATGAGCAATAGAAAAGGAAAGTTTAATTCTGTTCGTGTTGCTGATTTTAGATGTTGGACTACCATTTTTCTTTTTTGAGAAAATGTCCTGCTTTCAAGTGCTTAAAAAGTTTACATTTTGATACTCTATTTTTAAAATTGTTCTAAGAAAGTATTCATTTTTTCAATAATGTTAAAGGTATCATTTTGAGAAATAAATGAAAAAAAGTGGGTACCTTTTAAAGGATAAATTCAAAATTTGGTACCAGTGAATTTATCAAACTGTGAATTTCGATTAAAAGCTGGTACTATTTTAGACAATCTCTCTTTCTGTTTCGTTAAGAGAGTTTCACCTGCATTTTCAATGTAGAAGAGCGTTTTTTACTTCACCAGCATCCCTTATTTTGGTGCATTGTTTGTTGCAAAAAAGACGCCTTTGTTTTCCGGGTGCTGCACAATTCTACGCAACGTATGGAACATGGTATACTTGCAACAAATGAACAAAAATGGAATATGATTGTTATTCATAGTAGGACTTCAGTGAACCAAAGTAGTGGCAATGTATATGGGGTACCAATTCAAGAGCTTATTTTGCACACAAGGTAGTGTCTGCAGCAAGCGCAACAACAAACTCGGTCCATGAAATTACCTAGTTAACCAAAGTTGCCAGATCAACTTATCAACCACACTGTGGT
>JAULKJ010000006.1:14597426-14612877 GCA_032355405.1 Rubia balearica
GAGAATTTCAAGGCAAAATGCCACATCTAGAGTATGAAAGTATACAAAAGTGAATACAAAAAATCCCTAAAATAACCATATAAAATGGACACATCATATATGCACTTTTCTCAATTTTCAATTATGCTAACTACCACAACCCTATTCCAGCATGTCCAATTGAAAATTTCTTTTATTTGGTTTTCCATCAAAAATTTCATACTTGTCAAACTTTCATAATCCATCCACTAAATTAAAAGATTTAACACGTTAGTTAGGGCTTGTGCGGTTGAAACTTGGCACAAATTTAACGATCTTGCAATTTTAATGAGTATGAGGACACCTTCGATAAGAAGAAGATTTAACACAATGATTTTTTCCCTCTTATTTCAACGTATTTTGTCAAGTTCATTCAAACTAGAGAATGACGATGATGATTACGGACTTGATACTCTTTGTGATCATCATATGATGAATTTCTAAATGATAAAAGGTGATTTTTTTTTCACTAATACAAATTTATGTAACATAATGAAATAATAATTATCTTGAAATTTTGAATTTTAAACGGGTCAACAGGTATCCTGTTACCCGGCCCAATCGATCCGAATACCCGCAATGTTCTTCCATGCCGTGCCACATGCCGCATTTCAAATTACCAACAGATGATGGTCCTTGGATGTGCTTCCGGGTACCCGCATTTGAACACCCCTATTCACCACCATATGTTATTTGTGTTTTAATACTAGGACTAACCGTTAGTCACTCCAATAGGAGACTTTCTTTATCTCTTAAAAATATTTTTTGTAAATTTAATATTATAAAATAATAAATTAATTTAAAACTAATAATCCTTAACCTCGTTTGACATTAAAAAGATGATAAAATATATTAAAAGTATAATCAACTAATACAAAGTCTTGTTTAGACCATCTAATATATATAGACAAGGTTATTTTATAACTAATATAATTAATGGGAGGATTTAATGTTTGTTTTCATTTATTGCAATAAAATTCTCATAGTTTTTGAAAACTTCTTAAAATGCACAAAATCTTATTTAGATCGGCTAACCATTAGGTATTTCCATTTTATAATTAATATAACTAACGAAATAATATGATATTTTCATTTATAGCATTGAGGCTCCAATAATTTTGAAAATATTTTAAAATTGATCTAAAAATATAAATAATTAGAATTTAATATTAATTTATAGATATAAAAATTTTCATAAATGACCCAACAGTAATGCATTCTAATTAAAGATGCTCTCTTTAAAATTTACCTCAAAATATCTATAATTATAATTTAATCTTAAAAATTGTAAAAGTATATTTTACTAATTAGTCTAGACGCAATGATAGGAGAGGAGACACTTTCTTTAACTAGTATGACTTATATACTTCATATTTGAAAAGTAATGCCATCTGTTAAATAACTTCAAATTACATATTAAAAGATGATAGATGAGGTATATGGTGATATCCAAAATAAATTGTTAATAATGTATGCAAGGAGTATTTAAATTTACCGTTTCAGAAAAATAAAAAGACTTGAAAATTAGATGAAAAATTCCATTTCAATAACTTTTAGCGTTGAATTATGATTATATATATTGTGATACATTTTTTAAAATGAAAATTTAAAGTTAATGTGATAGAATGTAAAACCCACAAATCATTGTGGTTGTATGTATTCATATATATATATATATAGTGAGCAGAAAGGGTATATAAAGTAGAAACAAATATGGAACATGATATATACAAAACCAATCATAAATAGTATTCCTTATTATCTTGTTGTAAATCAATTATATCGCTATCCCCCACCCACACCACCCAACCCAAGCGAAGCGTAGGATTTGTCGCAATGCAAAACCTGGAATGTAAGAACTCAAACTGAGGACGAGATAATCTCTTTGTAAAGATATCGGCAAGATGCAAGTCTATAGAAACATGAGCAACCTTAAATGACCCGCCCCCTCCCGAGCGTTGTTGAAAACACGTGAGGAGGACGATTAGGGGTCAAAGATGAAATTTATATGTTGCTCCCATTCCTACTACTATACTACCAAAAATGGCTACCAAAAATGGTAGATAGTGATAAGTACCGAGGTCATCCACATAGATGTTAAAATATAATAATCAATTAAACACAACCGCGGTCAGATCGCCAATCAGACCACGTTAGGAATAAATAGTGTTGTGAAAATAGTCATTGGGGAGGGAATTTGTACAAGCAGCTAATAGAATGCAATTGATCACAAGAATTAACAATATAAACTAACATTCGGGGAATATTTGCGTAACACGGTCAATGTCATTTCGATCATTGATTTCGTCAAATACAAGAACTAACCCTATTCTAGTGCGTGTGACACGTGGTGCAGACAATGGTCAAAACTTCCCCCAATCTGTTACATAGAGGTGCGCGCATAAAATCTTCCATCAACTTTGCTTCTGTAACTTGGAGAGTGAAACAACGGCTATGACTCATTGTGTAGGTCCGATTCTCCCCCATGTGATTAAGTCATAGGTGGAACAACACAAATGAACTACCCTAGGCCTACAAAGGCAAAGGAAGTAGCCATCTTATCGATGGATCTAGGATCAACAAAATAACCCTAGTTTGCTACCTAATCTATCTCTACAAGCAACCCTTTGGGTGACAATCTTAAATAATCCTAGTGTGCCAACAAAGTGTGACAATCTTGCAATTCACAAGAATATTAAGAACAAACCAACATAAAGTAGGTTTAGAAATCTCACAAAATAAATACTAACACATGAATACAAATATTATCCCCAAGTAAGATCCCTACTCCCAAAGCATTGAACCCAAGTATTTCATTAGATTCAACACCTTTGGGCAAAACAAAAATAAAAAGACAAAAGAAAAGAAACTAAAGAGAAGGAGAGTATTTTCTCTCTCTAGCCTACTCTTGAGATTTAAAAAGGGATATATACCAATATAACCCTACTTATTTGACATAAGTGCCAATAAAACTCTCAGATAATTTTTAGTGCAAAAATAACCCTAACTAGTTAATGTAAGTGCCAATATAACCCTCAGACTCCATTTCTGGCATTGAGTTCCATTTTCGGGCATTGACTGTATGTAAAATATCAAAAATAACATTAGTGTTAAAATACGAATTTGAGTTCGATGAACCACCGCCGACCGCCGCCTGACCACTGATAGGGTTATATCAGCACATTCTTAAAACTTTTAGAGTTATATCAGCACACTCTTATAACTTATAGGGTTATATTAGCACATTCTTAAAACTTATAAGGTTATATCAGCACATTCGTAAATGGGTAAAATTGACTTTTCGATGGAATCAGGATTTCAGATGTCGGAAAAGGTTATATTGGAACTTACATCAACTAGGTAGGGTTATATCTGCACTTTCAGTTATCAAAATGTTATATTGACACTTATTTCAACTACATAGGGTTATAAAAGAACTTTTCTCATTTAAAAATAAGCATAAACTTAAAACCTAGTAGACATAGGTCCATATATATAGTAGTAGGAAATTGGGCCTAAAAATAGGCCAAAAAATGGCCAGAAACCCTAGTGGCCACAACCGGCACAGGGGGTGGCGCATATCGGCCATATTCCCTAGCACGGGTTGTAGCCTCATGCCAGCATAGGTCGTCAGCCTTGGCACAGACTGTTCTTCCATGTCAACTAACGCATGCTATCAGGCGGCACTCTATTTTTGCTTCTTCTTCTAATCATCATCCCATGTTGTTTGGTGTGGCCTGTTAGGTGGAGCCTTATTTTTCTCAGTATCTCGGTGCGAACCACATTATTCTTCATACCCTATGGGCTGTTCTTGGCATTTGTGACTTGAAATTGCGCAGACCATGTAAAGCGGAACATCCCCGCCCATACTTAGCCAATTTTTTGATTGGAAAGTTTACTTGGAGGGCAAGAACACGGTCCATGCTGGAACTTGGCAAGGCTTGTGTCGGGTGGCACGGGTCATGTCAAGGGCTCTTGAAACGGTCCGTGTCACTTGGAACGAGCCGTTCTAAGCCTTGACTTCATGCTGGTCTTGTGCGGTCCGTACCGGTCGTGGCTGGTTCGGTCGGCTGACTTGTTTGCTTCGTTACAGGTGAACTGTTGGCATAATTTTGAAGTTCTTTAGTCGATTTTATATCTCTTGAGATGAAAAATCCAATGGTGCTAACCTCAAGGGCGTATTCTTCTCTAATATTTCACAGCATTTTGTGCAACTCCCGGACAACAATTCCTCCATTTTGGACTTGGCTTTCTTGAACTTTGAATCCACCTTTCTTGATATCAATTCCATATATTACCACGCTTTGAAATTTGTGGCCTTCAATCTACTACCATCCTTGGAATGGCCTTCGATATCTTCTACCATCCTTGCGAATGGCCTTCAAATATCTACTACCACCCTCGTGTGTGGCTTTCTACAAAAAGATAATGAAAAAGTACTCACGAGCAACCTACTAATGAGATCAAAAAGGAATATCTTGGTGCCCGTGAATAAAAAGTGTCTATTAGTTTCAATTAAGCATACAAAACTCGAGATTTAGGCAAGAATCCAAAAATAGTCGTCTAAACCCTTTGTCGTGCAAACCTAACTAAAACTAGCAATCAACCAAACAAAAGATGATAATAAATTTGTTTAATGCATTTGCTAATGCATGCATATCATATACCCTAAGGGTATTTTCGAGGATGTATTGGTTAGGGTGGATTCCTTAATATTTCTCATGGATTTTTATGTCCTAGACATGAAGCATGATAAACATGCCGCCCCAATTTTTTTGGGAAGACCATTTTTGAAAAATTCAAGGACGATAATTGATGTGCATAATGGTACCCTCACCATGGAATTTTATGGGAGTAAAGTAGAGTTTAATATAAATGACTCTATGAAGTATTCTAGTGAAGAATATGTTTTCCATGCTATAGATTTTGTTGAAGATTTTGTGCAATATGTTTTTGAATTAAATGATGATTCTTTGTCAGTTGCTTTGGAATATGATAGTCATGATGCATACAATGTATATTCCATGACCACTACCTTGAAGGAAAGCTTCGAGGACTTGAATATGCTTCAAAAGATAGGACAGAACCCTTCTCCTCTACCCCGAGAGGAAACCAAAAATTTAGCACCCAAGAGAAAGAGGAGAAGCTAATGGTGGTGTTGTGGGAAAACAAGGAAGAAATTGGATAGACTATTGCTAACATCAAAGGTATAAGTCCATCCACTTGCATGCATCGATTGTTATTGGAAGATGATACAAAACTCGTCCAACAACCCCAACGTCGTCTAAATCCACCTATAATGGAGGTGGTGAAGGCGGAGATCCTCAAATTGCTTCAAGCGGGGATGATTTATCTGATTTTGGATAGCAAGTGGGTGAGCCCAACTCAAGTGCTTCCAAAGAACAGTGGGGTGGCGGTAGTTGAGAATGACAATGGTGAAATGATCCCTACTCATGTCCAAAATGGGTGGCGAGTTTGTATAGACTACCGAAGGCTAAATGTGGTAACCCGGACGGATCACTTCTCACTACCATTCATTGATCAAATGCTCGAGATACTAGCAAGTATTCCGTTCTATTGCTTCTGAGACAGATACTCGGGTTACTTTCAAGTGGCCATTGCTTCGAAGGACCAAGAGAAAACAACCTTCACGTGCCCCTTTGGTACGTTTACTTACCGGCGTATGCCTTTTGGGTTATGTAATCCCCCTTCCACTTTCCAACAGTATATGGTAAGCATTTTCTCAGATTTTTTTGAAAACCTTGTTATAGTGTTCATGGATGATTTCACCGCTCATGTTAATTCTCTTAACAATTGTTTAGAAAATTTAGCACAAGTTCTTAAGTGTTGCATTGGTACTAATCTCGTGTTAATTTCCATGTCATTTTATGGTAGAACAATGCATTGTTTTAGGCCATATTGTCTCCTCTAAGGGTATTGAAATAGACAAGGCAAAGATAGACACAATTCAAACTTTGCCTTATCCTAGTAATGTGCGCAAAGTGAACTCTTTTCTTGGTTATGCAGGGTTCTATTGCCGATTCATCAAGGATTTTTAAAAGATATCATCTCTTTTGTGCAAGTTTTTGTAAAAAGAGGTTGAATTCATTGTGGACGAGCGTCGTAAAGGGGCCTTCAATTCATTGAAGGAAAGGTTAGTTTCGGCTCCTATCATTCCACCCCCGGATATGCCTTTTGAGATCATGTGCGATGCAAGTGATTACGACGTCGAAGCGGTGCCTAGTCAAAGGGTGGAGAGAGTGCCTCACGTCATCTACTATGCATCCATGACTCTCAACAAGGCCTAAAGGAACTACTCTACCACGGAAAAAGAATTGATAGCGGTGGTATTTTATTTAGAAAATTTTCGATCTTATTTGTCTGGTACCAAAGTTATTGAGTACGCTAACCATGCAGCGGTTCGTCGCTTAATGACAAAGAAAGAGGTCAAGCCGAGATTGATTAGATGGAGGCAAGAGACAAGAAGGGCTTGGAGAACCTTGTAGCCGATCATTTGAGCTGGTTGGTTCCATGCCAAGAAATTGAGGTAAAGTCACCTATGAAGGAGAAAATGCTGGAAGAGTTTCCCGATGAACAATTGTTCGCAATCGGGAACCTCTAACCTTGATATGCCAATATTGCGAATTTCCTTGTCTCCGGTAAATTTCCTCCCCGCTTATCTAAATCCCAAAAATATAAGCTAAGGAGTGATGCTAAGTATTATGTGTGGGATGATCCATTTTTGTGGAAACATTATGTTCATCAAGTTTTTAGAAGATGTGTCCCCGATAATGAAGTGCATTCAATTCTTGCCTTTTGTCACTCTTATGCATGCGGGGGTAATTTTGGAGCAAAGAGGACAACTACAAAAGTCCTAGAAAGTAGTTTTTATTAGCCTACATTGAATAAACATGCATACACTTTTTTGCAAATCTAGTGGTGAATGTCAAATAGTAGGAAATATCTCTTCTAAAAATGAAATTCCTCAAAAGCCTATTTTGTATTGTGAATTTTTTAATGTTTCGGGCATTGATTTTATGGGACTTTTCCTAATTCTTGTGACTTTACATACATACTTCTTGTCATTGATTATGTGTCAAAGTGGGTTGAAGCAAAACCCACTTGAACTGATGATTTCAAAGTGGTTGGAAATTTCTTGAAAGATAACATATTCTCTAGGTTTGGGATCCCTCGTGTCTTGATTAGCGATCGTGGCACCTAGTTTTGCAGTCAGAGAATAGAGGCACTTTTGAAGAAGTGTGACTTCACACACAAGACCTCCACCGACTATCACCCGCAACCCAACGGCTAAGCCAAAATTTTCAATAGGGAAATCAAGTCCCCTAATCGGAAGGATTGATGTATCGGTTGAATGATGCCTTGTGGGCATATAGGATGGCTTACAAGATTAATGTGTATAAATTATTTTGCTTATTTTATTCGGGTTTATTGTGATTGTACTAGATTAATATGCACTTTAGGTGTGTTATTTGTTACAGATTACAGCTTGTGGGCTTAGGAGGAAATTAGAGGAATTTGAGGAGAATTTAGCAATTATGGTAAAATGAAGAAAGTCAAATATGTGCAGAAAGAGTCGGATGTGTGCGGCCGTGTGGAGAGTATTTTTGGAGACATTTTTGGAGTTGATTATGGAGATATTCTTGGGCTGTTTTTCTGGTATTGGAGAGATATTATTGGAGATTTGAGGGGATTGTGATTCTTATTCCTTAATTAGATAAGGTTAAGATTATAATTCAAATTTGGAAGGGATTTTGGTAATTAAGTGTGTATGTACACAGCACAATTCGGTAGCAGACAGAGAGTTTTATCCCATTTTTTCGCAGACCAAAAGTTGGAGAGTTTGATTAGTTTTTGAAAACGCAGACATCAGTGTTTTGATAATCCTAGTTTACTTACATAAGCAGACAGAGATTAGACTTCATCGTTTTGCATGCATGCATGAATTAATTACTTGGTCATTGTTTACTTCTATCACTCTTGGTGCAGAGATCAAGTATGCCATTGTTTTTCATTGTTTGGTGCGCAGACTTGCAAAATTTTTGTTTGCGTGTAACCAGTCCTGGTGTGATTAATAGGTCTTCTCTCAGAATATTATTATATCATTTATTTTTTTAGTTTAATTAATGCGAGTAGCTAAATTATATATCGGCAAATAATAATAAATGCTAGTTTTAAATCGTGAGCTCTAATTGCTTTATGATTGGTTCTTGACTGTTCTTGATTGTTCTTGATTGAATTTATTTCTAATATATTTAAGTGTGGTCAACTTCAATGTTTTTAGAATTCTACTATCAAATTTTTACCACTACGTAATTGTTGGATGGGATTAGTAATAGCACAATCTTGTGAAAAAAGCCAACCAGCTAAAACTGTAATAGCAAGATAGGGAATAACTGAGTGTGCATTGCTATTTGCTTTTACTTTGGTAAATGTTGTATCGGGTTCTTTTAATTCTTTATGCTATCAAAGTTTGTTATGATTTAGCGAATACTTTGTGGGAACATTTTGGTAAGGAAAATAGTTAGTTAATTATAATTGATTAATTTCGATAAAGTAATAAAGTATTGGGGATTAAGCGTACCTGCTTCCCAACAACCGATAGATGTGTAAGAATTGATTTATTATTGCGCCTATGATCCATAATAACTAGTATGAGTTATTCTTAACTGATATCATTTAAATATATTATTTCTTATTTTTTAGATTCATTATTTGCCATTTTAGTTTTAGAAATCATTTTTAAAATTAAGGTGTGGTGACATCACCAATAGAGTTCGAGAAATTAGTAGGAAGGAAAATAAGAATCATTGATTTTTCTCCTCATGGGATCGACCCTGCTTACCAGTGTACTAATTAGTATTTTCCTGAGTTTGCAGATTATTTGGCGAGTAAAACGATGCTCACCAAATTGGCGCTGTTACCGGAGAGCAATAAGTCAATTTGTTTTAATTTTCTTTTTTTCTACTAATCAGTGTGCTAGTGCTTGGTTTATGAGTAGATCGTCAAAAATGGAATTAATATTCGGCCCGGAAGTTGAGAAAATAGCCAAGCAGAACATAAAGAGAGCAAAAGCGCAAAAATCAACTTCTGTCGTGACCCTTCGATTTTCCCAAACTGAACACCTTACGGTTTCAGCAACCACATCTGATTCGAAAACCGATACCCAAATGGACAGAGCTGAAGAAAATCAGAATCTTAGGCAGAACCCAAACAACCCCTACATGTGGGAACTCACCGGTCATACTGAGGAAGATCCTCCTACTACCATTCAGTTTCCAGAGATCGAAAATCCTATAGAGATCAAAAATCCTATAGAGATCAAATTAGCATTCCTGAATGTACTTCCGAAATTCCATGGGAGAAGCATTGAAGACCCTTACAATTTTCTGAGCGAATTCGTGAAAATTTTTAAGGTGCAGAAAAGTCCATCTAACGTGACGGAAGATCAATTCAAGCTGGTGGCATTCCCCTTCAGTGTAACAGGAGCAGCTAATCAGTGGTTTTCGAGCCTGCCATCCAACTCCATCTCGACATGGACAGAATTGAAGAAATTATTTTTGGAGTGCTATTTACCACCCACAAAGAAAGATGCTTTGTAGAAGGAGATCAAAAGAATCAAGTTGGAGTATGATGAACCATTAAGTACTTACTGGCTGAGATTCAAGACGTTGGTGGATAGCTGTCCTAACCACCGAATGACGGAAGACCAATTGCTCTAGTTCTTTTAACAAGGGATGACATCCACCAACAAGGACTTGGTGAAATCTTTCATTAGTGGTGGATTTTCCCACCTTCGAGTGAATGAGGCTAGAGAGATCATCAAAAGGTTGGTAGATTCCAAGAAGGAGTATGACCAACAGGAAGTCCGAATCTTGAAGAAGGTGGCACGGACATCCACTCCCGAACATGATGAGATCAAGGAAAGGATGGAAAGAATGGAGAAAATGCTGGCCAAGTTCATTGGCAAGGTCACAGTTGTACAGAGGGCCATTGTGATACGTGTGGAGCAGTCAACCATATGACGTCGCAATGCATTCTTACCATGGGGGAGATACCGCTCCAAGATAATTCCATGGGGAACTTTAATGAGAGGCATCCAAGAGGTGATCCATATCCCTAAACCATGAATCCAAGGTATAAGGATCATCCCAACTCCCGTTGGAGAGAATAACCCCTCCCACCGCAGCAGCATCAGTATCACCATCAGCCTTATGTTCCAACCATGCAACGAGACCCCCCAGGTTTTCCTCATCCTCCACAAGGTGTTCAAGGGAAATATCTGAATGATAAGATGGACACATGGATGGACATGGTGCAGAAGCAACACCAAAAGTTTGGGAAGAGTGAATCAACTTTGGAGGAGCATACGCGACAAATCGCCCATTCATCTTTGTTGGCTTTCAATTCATAACTTAGAAAAACCAACCTAAAATCTGCTCTCCTTACATGCTTTCTTATATATATGTATATCTATATCTAGCCTAGTATCCACCTTTATATGCATGAACCCTTAGGAAGATCCCTCTTCTTCGTGGACGACCCCGATTTGCCACTATCTACTTAGTTGTAGTTAGGATGCATTTAAAGCTTATAAATTGTATTTTGAGAGGTACAGTGATGACCTCCCACCCATGCCAAAGTTCATGGTCCATTTTCTAGTCTTGTGATTTCCTCATTTCCCTGAGCATGGGATATGCTTATTTGCATAGCCCCCATGCTTGGCTTCGTTCCATTGGCACGAGGTATGGCATGGGTCATGCCAAGTTACACGACCCATGTTATTCTTTGACTCCAGACCACACTCTTTTCTTCATCATAACTATCTACTACCACATTTTGACTAGTGGCCTTCGGTTTTCTACCATTCTTACAAATGGCCTTCTACAATATACTACCATTCTTGTGATTGACCTTCTAAAAATGGTCTGAAGTACTTACGAGCGATCTACAAATTAAGCTCATAAAAAGGACTAGATGCTCGCAAGGACCAAAATCCATTATATCTAAAGTAGGATACAAAATGAAGGATTTAGATACCACAACCAAAGACTGTCATCTAAACCCTTTACAGTGTAGACCTACCTAAATCTAGCAATCTACTAACTAAAAGACAATAAAAGATATGTTATATGCTTTGGAAAATACATGCATTTGACATATTATCAACATTGTCGGTGGTCTTGCTGTGGTTTCCAAAACTGTAGGTGGTCGATAACGGTAAGGTTGTGGTGGTTCGGGCTCCAGTGGTGGTGGTACGTTGGTGGTGCAACGTTTAGGTGTTCTCAGAAGGGCGTGCATAACTATTAAAATGGATGGAGTTTCATGCTCCACTTAACTTCAATAGATTCAATGGTGGTGTCTCTTGGTTTAGTCCTAGAGTATGATTTTATATGTGATTTGGTTGCTCATATGTACTATTTCAAAAAATATACATAGAAATATAATAAGAGTAAAATATACGATGTTAATTGATATGGGTAAAATGAAAATATGTACAACTGATAAGCTTCTTGATGTAGGGAGTTTGGCTATAAGAATCGAGGAAGAAATCAAAAGTTGCAAAGGTTCAACAGTTTCAGCACAGATTTGGCATTCGGTGTCCGAATGGCTATTGTATTACCATTTCAGAAAAGGAAATAGACCAATAATTCTTACTATGGATTTGATGTGATATACAGGCCTTTCGCCTATCCAAGATTATTTCAAGGCTCAAAACAACGTTTCAATATTTTTAATTTTTATTTTGGGTTTTCCTTATTTTTAATTTAGGGTTTTATTACAGTAATTCAAGACTGATTGTAGGCCGATAATATTTTATCTTTCATTGAATTATATGCCAAAAATATTATCTTCTTTTCCAGCTGATTATAATACTTGTTCTTAGCGTTCGACGCTTGCGAGTTCCTATTTTTCCTCATATTTACGCTTTTGAATCCTATGTGTTACCATCCACGTCACTTGTTTGTTGTTGATAGTGGTTGAGCCAAAATTCAATACTTGGGCCACCCAAAGGCGAGTTCTTTCTTGATGGAGGTTAATTCAGTCGAAGTTGGAAGCAAATGGTGTGAAATTTCAAATTGGAAATAAATAGGGACGGCACATTTAGTGAATGCGCCCTCTATTATGATTTCTTTTTTTGCTTTTTGCCCTGATTTTTGGATTAAAAATGTGTTTTTTATTTTTTAAATTGTAATTGAATTATAATTTATATTTATTTTGACAAAAATATAATATTTTAATTATTATTTGTAAAAAATATTATAATATAATTTTTCAAGTCGTATATGGGTCGAATTTCAATAAAAATATAATTTTCATACTAACTCATTTTTCAATAATATTATTTATTATAATATTTTAATATAAATAAATATTATTTTCTTATAAAAATATTATTTTATTATTTTATATTACAAATAAAAATGTTATTATTCTACATAAATGTAAATATTTAATAAATGCGCCCTCAAATTTTATTTTTGGGGAATATTTCTTGGCTTTTAATAAAATAAATGGATGAGGGTGCATTTGCTGAATGCGCCCTCTATTAATCATTTAAAATAAATAAACAAACCACGAAGTGTATTTGCTGAATGCGACTTCCCTACATTCATTCGAGCCTGGTCACTATAGCACCAAACTAAGAAATTTCTCCCAAAGGCTATACGGCTATATGTTGGAAAAATAAGTTGAATTCGTCAACTTTGGGCTCATTTTTTAGTAGGACCCGAAATGATTTGGGTCCGGTGGTTAATTTTTGGATTCTACGTTGCAAGTACTATAAAATTGGTTATTCGAACACTCAAAACGGATCAAGAGTGAATGAGATGTTGATGTCGAAAGATTCACTTTTGGAAGAGGAAAATGTGCAAAATTTGCATATGAGAAAATGCCTAAACACTTTGTCCCACATGGGGAAAAGAGAGAGTTTTGGACTAGTATATAGTGGGAAGCTTTCTTACTAGTTCAAATGTGTTATAGGGTCATATTTGTATATATCCCTGAAATTTATTATGCAACGTGCAACCGTTATATGTTAATGACCCGATTAGTACAATCCAAAAATTATATCTAATTCTAATTTACATTTTAAGCCTTGAACTTTTAATAATTTAAGAAAATACCGTATTTCAAGAAATATACTCATTCTCAAATACTTTTTTCAGAACAAAATAAAAATCTCCACTGTGGCACATGCGTGAGATGCGGACCGAGCCTTGCCAACCAACAGTGGATGCGTTACTCAAATGATATGCATTTCCTTTACTTCCATTATCAAACTCCCATTTCCTTCTTCTTCACTCCATCTTTCTCATCATAACTGATCCAAGTTTTTCTTTTACTTTTGCGTTTATGGATAAAAAAGGCACACAATTGTCTTCCTCGCGGGTCCCACGACACACCCCATCAGTATATAAGCACGCCATTGGTCCACTACTCCATGTAATTTCCAACAAACATTCCGACTCCCGGGAACCGAGCCCCGCCGTCTACGGTGGCGGAATACATTTCCGGCAATAAACTCTTCGTCAGGTTACGCAACCAAACGACACACACGATATCCCCCCCTGTATCTAACCTTCCTTGTTGCACTCTCTCATTGCTGAATTCTTCATCTCTCCGATTCCAATTCTATTACTGCTAGTTCCGACTTCAGTACGCTCAAACTGATTCGGTTACTATCTAACCAAATTAATAACGGAAAGTACTGTTTTCTCCGTTTTATTGCTGCCTTCTTGTTATGAAGATGCATACATCTGCTGAGTCAGTTCACATTACTCCTTCGTTCCCTTCGAGTTCTGCTTGAAAACTCGAAAAAAATGAAAGCAATCTCCCGGCCGCCGCCTCCTCTGCTCGGAATCGGGTGTTTTCTTCTGTTGCTATCATGCGTGCCACGGGCCGCGCAATCCGCGACAGACCGGTCCAACTGGCTTCTGGTGAACATGACCCTGGTGCGAAACGCTTCGGCTTCTGGCGCCTGTACGTCCTTTTTAAAAGTTTATTATTATTTACAGCTCGTCTTTTTTTTATTCTTAATTATTTTTGAGCAATCGTACTGTATACATAAAAGTATCTCTGATGACGTGCTCTGTTTTTGTTTGCTTTGGGGGTAAATATTCGGATAGATTGCTTGGACGGAAGTTTGCCGGCGTACCACCTGCACAGAGGATTCGGGGCGGGAGCACGCAATTGGCTTTTGCAATTCGAGGTATTGTATATTAGTATCATTGTATTTTTCTTTTCGCTTTTGGAGGGAAGAAGATATATTGTGCTTTCCGTTTTCGTTCCTTTTGGGTTTACGAGTTTTGGCGCTTTTTCTTTTGTGCTGTTACCGAAATTCAGTTTCTTCTTAAAAGCTTTCCCTCTTTTTGTCAAAGAAGTATATTCAGCACGATTTAACACTTCCTTTTCCCTTCGCTTTAACTTTACCATTTTACCTTTTTGGTCTCGATGAGACAAAATAATGCATCTACAGTGTTTGGGTTACAGGGGGATGAAGTCCATTGTTAACAAAATTTACGCGTATCACATTTTTGTAGTGGATACTTTAACGGCGTGATTTCTGGGCTATTTATTGTTATAGACGTAAAAAATGATGAGGAAGCCCGGCCTATTAATCGCCATTAATTTAAGTATCACATCAGTAATATGTTCTCCCTTCCTCTCACAAATCACAACATTCTGCACGTACTGGTCTGTTTGTAAGCTATTTTCCCCTCGATTGATATTTACCAAAAAAAGGTGTATTAGAAAAGAAAAGGAACAAAAAATGTAAGCTAACAATTTTAAAAATATTCACAAAGTAAATAGCTCGGCTATGAAATGATACCTCCTTTGTTCACCGATACATGTGTTTAGATACTGTGATTTATATGAAGAAAATGAGTTAATGAAATTGAATGTAAAAATTAAGAAGTAGATTAAATGTATAAAATCGAAGGATTTTGGCAAAAATATAACGTGTGCCAGTTTAAAAAAAAAACCAATTATATTAATTGTGCCACTAATAGAGATACGGAGGGAGTATCGAATCTAGATATTGGAAATTGTAGAAAAAGAAATTCACTTCATTCTCCAATTTTCACACTCATCTCAAATTTATTTTCTTTGCCCGCCTATTAAATCTATATATTTCTCTATTTATAACACATTAATTTTAAATATTTTAAAAATAATTTATGACACTTGATGAAGTTTATAATTTTTTGAAAAGATGATAAAATGTAAATTAACTTTACTAAGTTAATTTATATCTAATTAATTTATCATTAAATTTTTTTACTCATGCATTATTTTAAATTTAAATATGATCAAATCATGTGTTTTATAAACAGATAAGTAAAGAAGTTAGTAAATATGGATCATTGATTACCCAGTCTAGTTCGTTAACATTATCTTGATTTGTATCACT
>JAULKJ010000006.1:14623031-14633412 GCA_032355405.1 Rubia balearica
CAAATGTGCATTTTCGCACATTTTTCCTCTTCCAACCATGAATCTTTAGACATCAATATCTTATTCACTCTTGATCCTTTTTGAGTGTTCGAGTAACCGATTTTATAGTACTCGTAACGTAGATTCCAAAAATGTCATCTACCGAACCCAATTCATTTCGGGTACTGCTCAAAACTGAGCCCAAAAATTGACGAATTTAACCATATTTTCCAACAAACTTATCAGGGTCAGGGTGTTTTCTCAGTCATTAGGCAGTGCGAATTAAAATGTTTTTGGGTCTGTTATGTTTACAGCTAACTATATTTATAATTTGATACCGATCCAGGTGCTTCTCTGGTTGTAAATTCATCATGGAATAATCCTTCCGGAGAATGGCATGTAGGTTTTAAGTTGGTGTACGAACTTTTTACCAGCACACTTACATCAAGATTGAAGGTTAGCCATTCATAAGTGTTCTACCAGCAAATGTGTTTTATCTTGATTTCAATGCATTTTTTTCTGTGCTTATTTTGTCTCTGACAAATATTATGTTGTGCACGCAGAAAGACAAAAGAAAGATATGGGATGAAAAGATCCAGGAAGCAATTACGAAGGCTGTGAAGCATGTTTATGACTTTGAAAGGTTAACAACCACCCTCCTTTTTAAGAATGTGGATTTAAGAATATTTTGATTGCCAATTTTATATTTGGATGATTAATACACTCGAGAAGGTTGTGCTAGTGGTCTATTAATTAGTGATTTCTCATTGACTAAATTGACTTCTTGGCTATAGAAACACACTAAGATTAAGGGTGCAAACTTGAAGAAGAATTATGAAGATCTAAACAATAGAGTTGGCATTCTGCGCGAACAAGCTGAAGTCAATACTGATCAGAAATATTTTTGGTTGTGATTTCTATATTGAGATCTTTACTTCCAATTAATGAGTTCTACATTTCAGAGCTATGATGACAAAGGTCCAGTTATAGATGCTGTTGTATGGCATGATGGAAAATTATGGAGGGTGGCTCTTGATACCCAAAGTCTTGAGGATGAACCTGGAGTGGGGAAGCTGTCTGACTTTGTCCCTTTGACCAACTACAGGTATGTTTATATGCCATGAGTGGAGGAAAAAATGCTACGAAGTGAATGAAGGAATCATTTATGGCCAATAAATTCACTTTCCTACATTTAGATGGATCAGCAGTAAGCAGAGAAAGTTGTTGGTTATGGGTTACAGACATACAGTTTGTTTCTTCTTATTGAGTCAATACTTAATCGAATTGGTGAATATTTCTCTTCTCCTAAATCACCTAAATAGATTGTGTAACTAGATTTACACTGCATTTCTTCTCACGTGCAATGTGCTGAAGAGACCTTTACTCTTGATATGCAATATATGCTTGCACTGAATATACTTTTATATTACTCACTGAAGCATTTTTCTGTTGCATGATGGATGTTGTTATCAATATGTCGAAGAATTAAGTCCCTTTTTAATGGTTTTAAGCCTTTTCTCCAATAGGAATAAACGTGGTAGTTCAGGACTAGATTCTGCAATTTTCTGTACATTGATAATTCTCTTCATCCTTTGTCTCCGTGCAACCTTTGTGGGATGGAAAATGCTATTTGCCCCACATGTAAATTTTAGCGAACACAGTAGCAAATGTTACTTTGACAGAATTACAGGGAATGTTAATTATCACATGTTTCACATACAGGCCTCTGCCAGTGTCTGACTTGCAGTAACTAGGCTGCTTCATCTTGCAATATGTTGTGATTTTCTAATTAAGGAACTGAATCTAGGCTTTAACTTGCAGGGAGGAGCGGAAATATGGCACTATTAGTAAACTTGATGCTTGTACATTTGTCACTAATGTATATGATGAGGGGAATGTTTTGAGCATTGTGACAGACAGCTCACCACACGGTACTCATGTTGCTGGAATTACAGCTGCTTTCCACCCAAAGGTATGCTTGTATGGGCCAACCTTAATTATGTGAACTATTCACTTGTGATACAGTAAAAATGACTGAATCCACCCCGCACCCTATCCTGAAGAAAAATAAAGAAGGGAAGAGAGAATTCCAGCACTGTTCTTGCACAGTTGCACTATAATATTTTTTGGCCTTCACAGGAACCCTTGCTAAATGGGGTTGCACCTGGAGCGCAGCTGATTTCATGTAAAATTGAAGATTCCTGCTTAGGATTAATGGGGACGAGACCAGGTTTGACGCGCGCTGTGATTGCAGCTTTGGAGGTAGGTGTAGGCGATTACTTTTATACTTGCAGTGAACTTCAGTTTCAGCTTGTCTGTGTCTATTAGGTGCTGCAAGCCTGCATGTGAAATAATGATAATATCTTCTCGCGTTAACTATTGAATCTTATAATTTTACATGTATTGCTGCATAAATGTAATCTTGTCAATGTGAGCTATGGAGAACCTACATTGCTACCAAATTATGGTGAGATTGTTGATCTTGTTAATAAGGTGATATGATATGTGAAAACGCTCATGATCTCCTGTGTGCAATTTCAATAGCTCTAATCACCTGCTCGTTATGTGGCTGATTTTACAGATGGTGTACAAGTACGGTATAGTATTTGTCAACAGTGCTGGCAATAACGGGCCTGGTTTGAGCACTGTTGGTGCTCCAGGTGGTACAACCTCAAGCATAATAGGAATTGGTGCCTACGTCTCTCCTGCTATGGCAGCTGGGGCTCACTGTGTTGTTGAAGCTCCGTCAGAAGGACTTGTATACACTTGGTATGCTACATTATTTTTTTTTAATCCTTGTTTCCATTTTAACTTTCTGCTTAATTTTTTCCCCCTTTTCATTCTGGAGGACATTATACTAGCACAAAAAATTGTTCTTTGACCTCTAAGTTTTGATTGTTAGTGCTTTAGTCAGGATATGTTTCCTTATAAACATTCAAGTTTGTGTTTGAGCTCTATCACTGTTTTATTGTCTCCCTTGCAGCTACAAGGCACAAAATTCTTGCAGCCAAGTGTTTATGCCATAGTTTATTTTTCTTCCTTCCAAATATTTTCATGACCAATGCATGAACTTGTATAATTACCTGCAAATGGTGCAGGTTTAGCCGAGGACCGACTGTTGATGGAGACCTCGGTGTCTCAGTCAGTGCTCTTGGTGGAGCTGTAGCTCCCATACCAACATGGACTCTTCAGAGATGCATGCTAGTGTATGGAACATCTATGTCATCTCTATCTTCTTGCGGGGGAATAGCTTTGCTTATTAGTGGTATAAAGGTTCGTTCGGACATGATACTTTTTCTTCCATTCTTTTTTCTTGATTCCTCCCACTTTATGTCCTCGTCATCCATGTCACTGCTAATGAGCATTATGCTGTTCAGTCTGAAGGTAACTACGTGAATGCAAATAGTGTGCGCACTGCGCAGAGCTATAGAGAATACATGTTTTCTTATTGGTGATCTCCCTGAAGATAAGCTTTCATCTGGGCAAGGGCCCATGCAAGTTGACAAGTGTGTGCCTACGTTTTGCATTTTGTGTTTTTAATTTTTCACTACACTAAGATTTGTTTTATGCCCTGATTTGAGAGTTCTCATTCTGGTTGGATCCTAGGGCCTATGAATACATCCAGAAATGTCACAACATGCCTTGTGTTTGGTATCAAATAAAGATCAATCAAGCTAGCAAACCAAGTGGGTTCTTACTCTCTCTTGAACCGTATAATATGCTTGTGTTTACTTCCCCGTGTCATCATTATGGCTATTTTTTTAGAGCTTTTTATCATATGCATCTTGGACTCATTAAGCTGAAGCATCTGTTGGTGTTTATCTTTTCTTCTTGTTACAAAGATTATATTCACTGCACATGTCATAGTGAATTGCAGATAGACCCACTTATGGTATTAAAGTTTACCTTTAATTACAGATAACTGACTCACATTCATTTTTGTTTGAAGGTCCTACATCACGAGGTGTTTACCTAAGCGAGTCCGGCTACTGTCAACAGTCCACAGAAGTGAGTCGGGAAGCTTTTCGTTATTGGAAAGAATTTTCTAAAACTGGAATATTTAGCTGTGGCTTCTTCTACATGCCCATGCTTCAAAAAGACAAAAACTACCTTGACTTGGGAGACGTTAGGGCACGTTTTGCATAATAGTATGGAAAATTTATAATGTAAAAAAAGAAATGATGATGAAAAAAAGATAAGAGGGAAATGTATTATGTCAGGATTAGTATCCTACCTGCAACATTGGTGTAATGGTCGAACTGCATAACCTTCCATAGCACTTCTACTTCTTAGCTCATATCTAGCACCTTCGTATGTCATGTATATCTATAGTCTTTTGGCTGTGTAAGATTCTTAGGTTTTAGTAGTTAGCTTGCAAAGTCATTGGAGCTTACTGATGCCATTTGCATTACCTTATCTTAATACCTCCTTTCTCTACTTAGAGTTGGAAATCAATAACTTAATTGTAACCCTAGATTTAGCCTCGTTATCTGGTCTGTATCCTGAGTAGTGGTTTGGCTTGGCTGTTAGCTTAATAGGCTATCTCTGTTAATACATTAATAATATAAGTATGATGAGAGTTTCATTCAGTGCTACTAATAGGCTAGTGCTCATCACTTGGATCAGCAGGAGATGAATTGAGTCTCAAGTCACAGAAGCTAGGCTAAGAAATGAAGAAAATAGTCCAGTTGTCAGTGTCATTTGTAGTAAAAAAGGGTTCAATGTAAACATACCTACTTTCTTTAAATGCCAAAAATTGAAATGAAAATTATCAAGCATACAATCTTACAAAACTATATATATGGTACTACTATTAATTTGCATCTTTTCTCTTTGGTTTGATTTCCCATGGCCATCAGTGGACAGTGCAAGTTGAACCGAAGTTCCATGAAGATGCGAGCAATTTAGTCCAGTCAGTCCCCTTTGGGGAATTTATTGAATTGCATTCAACTGATGAGGCAGTAGTTAAAGCTCCTGAGTATCTCCATCTGACTCACGATGGCCTCTCTTTCAAGTTAGTGTGATTCATATTATACTGTTTATAATGTTTCGTTTCCATGGCTTCTCATGACTCAGTTAATTGAATTTTGTAAAGCTCTGCAGCCTGCTTGACATTTCTCTCTTCTTTTTGGCTGTTCACCTTTTTCTTGATGGAGGCCAGGATTGAAATCACGCTATAATTTAATGGGTAACTGAACATAGTTCTCTTCTCCCTGTAGAATGATTGTAGACCCGACCAATATCACCGAAGGTTTTCACCACTATGAAGTGTATGGAATCGACACCCTGGCACCTTGGCGAGGGCCACTTTTCAGAATTCCAGTTACTATCACAAAGCCAATGTCCACTTTTCAGAATTGTAGAGCACCATGGCGAGTGCCACGTCCAGTTACTATCACAAAGCCAGAAGCTGTCAAGAATCAACCCCTGCTAGTTTCATATCAGGGAACTTTTTTTCAGCCAGGTGAACTATTATTGTTGGTTTTTTTATTTGCATGCAGTTGCTCATTTACTCTTGTTTTTCCAGTTTATTTTATTTTTTGTCTTCTCTTGTAGATCATATAGAACGTAGATATACAGAGGTATCAAATGGAGTTACGAATGAAGAGGAAGAAGTGGAGGATGATTGGGATGCGTCAAGTGGCTTCAAAAGGACGAAGAAAATTCCATCGTATTGGAATGAAGAAGAAGACCAAGTTATAGTAAAAGCGTGGATAGAATACTCCCCCAATCCAAAAATGGTTATGAATCAAAGTAGTGGGATGTTCTGGGAGAAAATTGTGCAGTGCGTGAACGAGCACACTACGAGAACAAGAACAAAACATGGCTGCAAGGCTCGCTGGCAAAAAATTTCAAAAGAAGTTGGTCAGTACATTGCGGCGGTAAGCACAGCCACAAAAAGATGTGGTGAGAGAGGGGGAATGAAGATATCCGAAATGAAGCCATTAAAATTTTCAAGCAGGATCAAAATCACCATTTCATTATGAACCACTTATACCCTATTTTGTGTGAGGTCTCAAAGTTCCGATCTCAACATGTTCCGGGAGAATCAGATGCGCCAGATATCTCTCAGTCATATCCAAACAACCAAAGTAGTGAGGGAAGCCCCAAGAGGTTAAGGTTGAACGAGAGAAGTGCAAATTCAATATCAAATAATGAAAGCACACATGATAGTAAAGATCCTCCCACACCAATTTTGAGGCCAATGTACGTGAAAGCTGCAAAGCGCCAAGGTAAACGGAGGAGAAAAATTGTTGGGAGTGATGAAGGGTTGTCAGTTTCAATTAATGATTTTGTTGCAGTTCAACGTGAAAGATTGAAAATGAAGCGTCTTGAGGTTGTGGAGATGGAACGTGAAAGATTGGTAAGCAAGCGTCTTGAGGTTGTGGAGATGGAACGTGAAAGATTGGAAAGCAAGCGTCTTGAGCTTGTGGAGATGGAACGTGGTAGAAAGAGTGCAATCTTAAACCAACTTTCAAGTCTTGGCCGGAATATCACTCCTGAACTAAAAGCTATCCGAGATAAGTTAATGAATGAATTGTATCTGTAACTTTCAGAACCATGCATTTTGATTCATCCAAATAGATGAAAGTATGTAATTGAAAAAATCCTTAACTACTTGAGTTTTAGTTCTCGTAGTGATGTAATGGAGGTAGGTTTCTTGTACTAGCGGTTAATTTTCTTTACTAGTACTTCAATTATGCTTATGCTTATGCTAATGCGTATGCGTATGCGTATGCTTATGCTTATGCTTATGCTTATGCTTATGCTAATGCTAATGCTTATGCTAATGCTAATGCTTATGCTTATGCTAATGCTAATGCTTATGCTTATGCTTATGCTAATGCTCCTGCCTATGCTTATGCCTTATGCTTATATGCTTCTGCCTATGCTTATGCCTTATGCTTATCACTTATGCTAGTATTTTTAAAGTTTGTGATATTAATCATCTTGTATTTAACTTGATCGATATATACCCGTATAACTCTACTTACTTACTAAGTGCCAATATAATTCTCAAATAATTTTTAGTGCAAAAATGACCCTAGCTAGTTGATGAAAGTGTAAATATAATCCTAATACACTATTTCCGGCGTTGACCACAATTTTACCCTCACTTATAGGCTGAATTTTTTAATTACATATAAAATTTTAAAATGTATTTTAAAATATTTTCATGTTCAAATACACATTACTTTAACTTATAAAATGCATTAATTAATTATTATTTTTTTCAAAATTATAACTTTTAAGGTAAAAAGTAGAGGACCTATCCATGAGTTATGGATAACCCACCTTTTCTAAGACTTCCTCTAAGGTTATTTACATTCATTCACTTTACTTTCTCTTCTTTTAATTTAATTTTAATTATTCATTTAACATCTCTTAAATTCTAAGACCAAAAAATGACGTGTTAATAATAAATAGAGAGAATAATCTTAAAAGGATTCTTTCATGTACATTTTATTTTAGTGCAACATTTTAGAAGATACTAACTGTGTGAATTAATTACACTGAAAATAAAAAATAAGTTGTTGAAAAAGTGGTAAGAATTTAAATGAATCTAAAAAAATGATGTGCAACTAATTGAACCATAAAAAAAACTCAACAAACGATAACCTTCTTACTCCCTCCGTCCGGGCAAATTACAGGGCAATCATTACACACCGTTTGAGACACATGTTTGCCCATTAATATGTTTAACTACGTATAATAACGGTAAATAAAAAGTTACTTTCTAGAAACTACTTATTACGACGAATTGAACAATACCATATACGATAATATTAACTTGAAAAGTGTTATACTCCCTATGTCCCACCCAAATCTGCACATAATCTTTATTCCAGTCAAAACAGTCGAACTTTGACTAGATATTTGAATACATATATGAACAATAATTTTATCGTATGAGATATGGTTAGATTCTTCGTAACATGTAATTTCCAAATATCAAATTTTTATGTGCTCAAAGCTGCACATATTTACAGTCAAACATGTTTATTGGAAACCGTAAAAAAGATTGTGTGCGGGACAGAGGGAGTGGGTAAAATTTTACTTTTAAAAAATAATTATTAATTTATTATAGATTAAAATTAGTAGCTATAATAGATTAGGCGAAAGTGAAGGAATGCGGGTGCTAATTTCATTCATATTTTTGCTCTATTCCAATCAAAAACTTCTCTCGTTCTCGCTCGAATCCAGTGAAAAGAATGCGTATCAATTCCATCCACATTTCAGCTCTTTTCACCAAAACTTCTCCCATCCTCAGCCCATTAACGCAAACCACATCCCCAAGAACACATAGGCTCTGTTTGGCAAAGCTTTTAACCTGTCGTACTTCTAAGCAAAACACTTTTTAGTATTTGGTAAAGTGGAAAAAAATAGCTTGTTTTAAAAGCAGAAACTATTTTTGGAAAAAAAGCAGAAACTGATCTCTCAGTGCTTTCAAAATAAGTCAGTTTAACATAGCCATAGTCCACCCATTTTGTCTTTCTTGAAAAGTTTTACTCCAAGGACATATCCGTCATTCCATCACAGTACTTTAATGCTCCACTATCAAATCCAAGCCAGCAAAAACATGTCAATCATTTTTGCTATGTCCACACTCTTTAAAATCCCCACGTAGAGTCACCCCTACATTTCCACTATATGAACTCATCTTCTCTTCATCATAAACTAAAAACTACAAGGATTTTTTTTTGAAAAGAAACATACATTACAGCAATGGAGAATGGAGATGATAGGAAAGAAGTTACGGTGGCTAACAAGACTAGTTTGCGGGGCTCCGACTTGATGCTCCGGTTGCTCGCCCTCGCCGCCAATCTCGCGGCGGCGATAACGCTCGGAGTCAATAAACAGACCAAGACGGTGGCCATGACGGTGGTTCCGACGCTCCCGCCGATTAACGTTCCAGTGACGGCGAAGTGGCATTATTTGTCCGCCTTCGTGTAAGTCATGCATTTTTTTCATCTCATATGAAGTTCAGTTCATTGAAATTTTAAACAGATATTTTATTTTAGGTAAGTTCACTAACAAATCAATAACGTCCTATTCTGGGATTTGCCCAAGTACGAGAAGGGTCAATTTTTCGTGAGAAGTTGGGCAAAAATCTAGCTGTTTATTTTTATTTTTTAAAAACTTTATTTCAAGTCTCAAAATAATAATCTTCTGTCCTACCATTATTGACATATTTATTTTTTTGCGATGTTCAATGATCATGTTTGACCGTCAGTAACTAGTCTAGTCAGCGGCAGAACTAGAGGCACAAATCTGAGCAGGGGTTGGGCGAGGCTGGGGCAGTGCTGGGCTAGGAGGGGCGGCAACCACCCCCTAGTTCCGCCACTGAGTCTAGTTACATATAAAAATTTCACATGAAAAATAAATATTTAGAAAATAGATGTTAACACGAATCTAACAATATCTTACAGGATATATTTATTATAAATATATTAGCTCATATTTAGAGTCAATTTTTTTAAAATTTAATTTAAAAAAATAAATATACCAATAATGGTGGGACCGTGGGAGTATTACAAATTAGGCTACTATTACAATAGAAAAAAAATAGGAAGTTGCCTTTTGGTCCAGGTTTTGAATAATCAGTATCAAAATTTTGACCACAGCAATAAAAATGAAATAGTAATAAATTGGGAATTAATTAATCCGTTCCTAAAACGTGGCTCTAAGTCATAGCTTAATAAACAATTGTTTTATTACTTCTTGCTACTAAATCCTATCGTCCAACATATTTGACCACATTTGCAACTCAAATTTATGAAAAGTTTAATGCTTTTAAAATGTATTATCGTTACCACAATTATAGGAGAATATCTAAAAAGTGACGGAGAAGTATATAAGTTTGGCCCTGTTTTCCGAACTTATTTATATTCAGTTCAACTCATCTTAATTCAATTTAGTCCAGCAGAAATTTGATGAAGTTTAACTTAATAATCATATTATTACTATTTATTTTTAGTTCAGTTTAATTTAGTTGAATTCATCCTAATAATGATACTCCTTTTGCCCCAGATTAAATTGTACAATTTTTTTTTACGGTATTCAGCACACACGTTTGACTATTAATATATTTAACTGCATGTAATATCGGTAAATAAAAAGTTACTTTTTAGAAATTACTTGTTATGACGAATCCAACGATATCACTTACAACAATATTATTGTTTATAAATCTATATAAATATGTAGTCAATTTTTTTTGTTTGACTGAATTTTTAATTTTGTGCAATTTAATCTGAGACGGGGATTACAAGAAAGGGCAAAATCTTGATAATGATACAACTCCAGGAATTGGGCCATGGGGTTTGGTTTCAGTTGGTTCAAGCATTAAATATCTGTCAAATTAATTACTAAAGCCAGAGTTATTCATTTTGGTGGTTGC
>JAULKJ010000006.1:14743942-14763232 GCA_032355405.1 Rubia balearica
CGATAGGAATCATACTTCGAGTCGACTTTAACACCTTTTGTACTGGAAAAAATAGAGTAGGCGAATTTGATTTTTTTTTAAATTGAACACCTATTAAACAAGAGTCCGTCTCTTGAAAGACGGTTTTTCCATAAATTTTGTAATAATTAATGTTTAAACTGTGAATTAAAATAAATCAAGATATATTTTTAGGGTTGCATTAATCGGGTCATAAACTTAAAACTAATGCAAGCTGCGTTATAAATTTTTAATATTGCAACAAAAGCGTTTTACCTTTCTATAATTCTTATCCAACTCCGTCTTTTCATATGTTTTTGAAAAAAGGGGGTCTTTTCCAACATTAAACAAACACAATGCATTGGAGTCATTCTGATTCTTCTGGGGGAAATATCTGAATTTTTGGGAACAATTTTATATTGCAGTTGAAATTACGTTCACGTATTGCATACAGCCTAATTCAATCATAAGAAGATAAATTGACCATCTTTATCAATACGTGCATATTTTAACTTATTCTGGGGAAAATATCTGGATTTTTGGGAACAATTTTATATTACAGCTGAAATTACGTTCCCGTATTTCATACAGCATAATTCAATCATAAGAAGATAAATTGACCATCTTTCTCAATATGTGCGTAGTATTTTAATTTTAAAAGTGACTTTGGATGTGCCGAACAAAGTGGTGGTATAACCGTACGGCCACGGCATAAAACAAGCAAGCAAGCCTGCCTTTTTCCGTGAAGATGGGTTCCTATGTGGAAAGGGAAGTGGATAAAATTGCATCAATTATGCTTCACTCTAACGGGCCTAATAATTGCATACGAATAAAATTGGCTCATTTACTTCTGACACTTGTATTTAGAAAAGATAAAATTAATGGTCGATAATGCATTGAAAGATTAAAATGTAAAAATAATGGATGAAAATAATCTAAAATTTGTCAAAAAGAAAAGGAGTCAATATTAAAAAATTATCCCAAAGAAAAAAGCGAGCTAATGTTAGTGAACGGGAGGAATTACGAATAATTCATAGACCTCTCTTTTCAATCATCGCAATATTTTTGTTGAAGTGAGATTTTGTTTTTTTAGTTCTAGAAAGAGAATTGCAATGCGATGGTTTAATGTTTAAAATCTTCGCCTTATAACATTGTCCAAAATTATACTCAATTTTAATTGAAATTCACAGTTTGGTATCCGAATTTCAAATTTAATTATAAAGGTACCCATTTTTTTATGTCTCAAAAGGGTACCTTTTAGCCAAAAATGGGTACTCGCTCTGTCCCAATTCAAATTGCAATTTAATTATTCATTTAGTCAAAATTTCTTAACTTTGACCCCAAAATTGAATAGGTGTATAAGTATAAATATTATTGAGTGATACCTTGTTAGATTCGTAATGACATATATTTTCAGAATATTAACTTTTTACAAGTTTTAATTATCCATAATAAAAGATATTAAGGATTAAACATTTTTTATGCAACTGGTGAAAGTCAAAGTGTGCAGTTTGAATTGGGACAGAGGGAGTATGATGATCTTTGAAGAATAAAAATAATGAGAATCTTGAAGTCAGCATTTTAGAACTTTGACTGTGTTAATTTTTAATGAAAATTCGGTGAAATTCCACTCTAATATGTAGTTGTCGCATGATTTTAGTTAATTAGTTTATCAACATATTCTTGGGACACTTCTGGCCTAAGTTATCCAATTAGACTGCTGCCCAAACCTAGTTCTACAATGATTAACGTTAGATGAATACCAATAAATAACTACTGCACCCTACGTGAGAATACTAAAGGCGTGAATAATTTATTTGTGAAATGAACGAATCAAAATTAGACTGCAATAATACGACACACATTCATCAGTTATAATATTTTTAAAAAGCCAAGTGATCAACCCGCTACGCGTAATCCCCGTCATGGCACGAGTGCCCTTCCAAAAAAATTTAATCCGAGACCTTCTAAGAGATAATATTTATATTTAAAATATTTTTTATTATTATTAAATATTAAATATTTATTCAAGTACATTTTAATATTTTATATACTAGTGAAAAATATTTGAAATAGTCACATGAATAGTTAACATGATTCTATATGCAATAAGAGAATCCCGTGAACAACCCGTTCGTTTCAAATTTCATAAAATCAACAGCTCTCATTTTTTTTTCAGCGGGCAAGAATTCTCTAAGTAGTTTTAACTCCATAAACAATTCATTCCCCAAAATAAGATTCCGTGGGGACCAAAAGATGGTATAAGATGCTATGTTAGGGACCAAAACCACGTCCTTTCTACCTAAAAACCACCCAGAATCTGGTTTTGGGGAACAAAAAATTATTTTGAATATTTGGGGTATTGAAAGTACTTGGTTTTGGTCTCGATGACCAAAAGATAGTATAAGATGCTATGTTAGAGACCAAAAAAATAATTTAGTCTTATTACAACAAGACTTTAGTTGAACATCATATATGGAGTGTAACTTATCAAAAGTAAATAAGAAACCAAACACATTATCATATTGTTGATATTCTTCATATCTTGAAGTAAGTGAAGCAATTGCTTGATCAACAATATATGAGAAATAATCCACTCTACATGATTCTTCCGAAGTTTGTGAAACAACGATGGATGCATTAGAAGGATTCTCATGAAAAAGTCCCTTTCTTCTAATTTCACATCTCTTAGAAAACATGGGATCAATATCTAAATCAATTGCAATTTTTTTAATTGTATCCATAGCATCAGAAAAGCCAGTTTCTCTATATTTCTCAAAATAAGAAATCAATCCCTTAATTTTTATAATAGCATCATCAATGACCATATCTTTTGATTGCAAATGTTTACTAACTACATTAACTGAATACAATATATCATACCAAATAATTATTGCCATAAGAAACTCAAACTCACCAAGCTCATTGAACGCCAAAGATTTAGCTTCACTTCTTATTTTAGAATCATTATCATCATCACTTACTTGTAGTAAAGCTTCTCTAACTTCAACAATTTGAAATCGTATAGCTTTAACACTCTCAATACGACTCTCCCAACGTGTGGATGATAATGATTTAAGGGTGAAGTCTTTTAAATTTTCTTTCAAAATATTCCATCTTTTAGTAGAGTTTGCAAAAATTGTATATATGCGTTGTATTACTCCAAAAAAATCTCTAGCTTTACCACAACTATTTGCCATATCACATAATGTCAAATTAAGACTATGACAACCACATGGAGTATAAAAAGCTCTAGGATTTACATCTAAGAGTTTTTTTTGCACTCCTTGATGTTTTCCTTTCATGTTTGATCCATTGTCATAACCTTGTCCCCTCACATTGTCAATTTCAAGATCAAGAGATTTCAATTCACTTTGTAACACATCAAAAAGTCCTTGACCACTTGTATCATTTACATTCAAAAATCCTAAAAAAGACTCCTCAACGATAACAAGACTCGAAGACACATCAACATATCTAAGTATTAAAGACATTTGCTCTTGATGACTAACATCGGGAGTACAATCAAGTATAACAGAAAAGTACTTCGCTTGTTTTACTTTTTTAACAATTTCAGTTTTAATAAATGAAGCAAGCAAAAGTATCAACTCATTCTGAATGTTATGACCAAGATAATGGAAGTGAATATCATCATTTGTAATACGCTTAACATGCTCTTGAACAACTGGGTCAAATTCAGCTAACATTTCAATTAATCCTAAGAAATTTCCATGCTATTTTGATACAATCTACTATTAGTACCAAGAAATTTAATAATAGAAATAACTATAACCAAAACATTTTTCCAATTATCTTTTTCTTTGGCAATCATTTTTTAGCCATTTTATCAATATTTTCATTTTTTGAAGTCTTTCACACTAGTCATACCAAGCTAACATATTTGTACAATGTTCATTACTCAACTCATCTTCAGTAAGTCTTATGCTAAGATGTGTCCAATCACTAAATCCATCATTTACTAACTGACCTCTTGCATAGCATTTTTAAAATACTTTGCAACAAAAACAAAAAACTTTATCAAGTTCTTTTGAATATACAAGCCAATCTCTATCAAATTTTTCACCATTTTTTAAAACTTAAGTAAAAAAATTCGGAGAGAAACTTCTTGATAATTTACCCTTAGGGCCTTTCTAAGTAGAATAATCTCTTTTAGGACCCCTTTCTACTAAAATTTTAATCATTTTTGGATTAAGAGCATCCCAATTTCTTGGATCAAATACATCAAGTATATTCTTAGCACAATCAGAATTCTCAACATCGTTACTTGACAGTCTTGTATAAGGCGATCTTGTTGTAAGACCAGCGATTAAATTGTAAAGAATTTAGTATGGGGTTTCTAATTTATGTTTTAAAAGTTAAGGAGTTGGATGTGAAATTTTGTTAATTTATATTTAAGTCCAGGTATAAATATTAATTTTCCTCTTATTCTCCCATATTTTTCTGACACTTTGTCTCTCCCTTCCTTTCTCCTTCAGTGTAACTCCTTCTTCTTCTTCTCTCTCCTCTCTATTTTTATTCAATCTTCCTTCAATTCGACCGCTCCTTTTCTCCGTTTTCTTCCATAATTTTTGTACACAGTGATTTGCGATGAACGGAGGGAAGATGCGCTTCATTTTCCAGCGATTTTGCTAGTTTTAGCTTCTATTTCTGGCGATCTAACACAATCCGACCTTCATTTTGTGTTTATCTTCGCAGTTAATTCCTTCACTATGATTTTTATGCATATTTTTTATTATTTTTGTTTACTTCCTTTGTTCATGTGATAATCTAGGGTTTATGTGGGTTATACTGAGTAATATTTGAGAATTTCTCTATTTTTTTGTTTTGTGAGTTGTTCTTGCGGATTTGTGTTGCTGCTACTGTTTGTTAGATGTCTATGAAAACTTGCCTCACTGCTGCCGCAATCGAGAAGGAAGGAGTATTTGTAAGTTTTCTTAGTTTTCATTAGCGATGTTTTAGATACAGTTATTGATGTTTCTCGTGTTTATTTTGGTGTTTCATGTTTTAGACTTTACGTATTATTATCTTTGTTGGTGTGATGGTTTAATTTCAGCTTTTGTTGGTGTGATGTTTTCATGCTTAAGTGTGCAATTGATGTTCAGTTTTGATTGTGTGTGATATCTTAGGGCTTTGTTACTATTTGTGCTAATTTTTGTGCTGTTTTGTTGTTTCTTAGATGTCTAAGAATGCTTGTCCACTGTTGCTGCAATCGAGAAGGAAAGAGGATCTGTAAATTTTTGTTATTTTGCCAATGTGATGTTTTAAATACTGTTGTTGATGTTTCATGTTTGATGTTTCATGTTTAGGCTTTAAGTACTGTTATCTGTGTTGGTGTGATGTTTTAATTTTAGTATTTGATGCTTGTAGTGTTTTAAGTGTGCAGTTGATGTTCAATTTTTTTGTATTTGATTGTGTGAGATATCTTAGGGGTTCTGTTACGATTTGTTGTAATATTTGTGTTGTTCTTGTTGTTTCTTAGATGTCTAAGAATGTTTGCCAACTATTGGTGCAATCGAGAAGGAAGGAGGATGGTGTAAGTTTTGTTATTTTTCAGATGTGATATTTTAGATACTGCGGTTGATGTTTTAAATATTATATTTGATGTTTCACAATGTATTTGTCAGTCATGTTATGTGCGCTATTGTGAAGTTTTAATTTCAGATATTTTTTTTATTACTGTATGTGTTTTTTTAATTTTAGCGTTTGATGTTTGTTGTGTTTTCATGCTTAAGGGTGCAATTGATGTGCAATTTTGATTATGTGTGATATCTTAGGGTTTTTTTTTATGATTTGTGCTAATTTTTGTGTTGTTGTTGCTATTTTTTAGATGTCTAAGAATATTTACCCCCTGTTGCTGCAATCGAGAATGAAGCAGGAACTGTAGGATTTTTTTAGATGTGATATTTTAGATATTGTTGTTGATGTTTCAGGTTTTATCTCCGATCTTTCATTTTTAAGCTCTAAGTATTTTTATGTGTGTTGGTGTAATGTTATAATTTCAGTGTTTGATACTTGTGGTTTTTCATATTTAAGTATGCAATTGATGTTCAATTTTGTTCTTTTAATATTTTAGTGTGTACTATTGATGTTTCAAATTTTGATATTGATGTTTTAAATACTATATTTGATGTTTCTCAATGTAGTTGTCAGTGATGTTATGTGTGCTATCATGATGTTTTAATTTCATATATTGATTTTGTAATGACTGTATCCATGTTTTATATAATTTCACAGGAATACTTTCCAAGTCAGAGCCGACGACGGAGCAAGCAAGAAGAAGGTGATGCGTCCTTTCTGTTATTTTTTGTTTGTTTCGCTATTTGGTCCCTGTTTTTTTTTTTTTTGCTTTTTTTTACTTTAGACCCCGATCCCCGAATTTAATTTGCTCTTTTGCTATTTTCTCTCTAGTCTTTGGTCTCACCATGAGACAATCTCGCAGGAGAATGACTCTCGTTACATTTATCATCAAAAGAATTAACACTACTATCTACATACCATTAACTAATGATAAATCAAGATTACTGTTTTTCTGATTCTCATCAAATATACAACATTTTCATTCAAAGTTATTTCATTATTACCATCATTTTCATTCAAAGTTATTTCATCATCACGATCATCAATATTTTGATTTTCATTGGAAGTATGAGATTCTTTAACCATAAACTTATCAAGAGCACCTCTTTAAGATTGTGTTAACTCTTCAATTTTTTGCTTTTTCCTACGTTTTTCATGTCGAGATTGAGATTTCCTCATGATTTAAAATTCACAAATAACAAACACAAGTAAAAGTTAAAAATAAGAAAGAAACAATCTTGAAGAATTGGACCTCTACAAAGTAAAAAGACGAAAACACTTTCAACTTTCGAGTTCCAACTTCCAAACTAGTACCAGCTGAAAACACAATTTAAATAAAATCAGTTCAATTATTATAATTATAAAAAAATAACACAATAAAAAATTGCATTATTATAATTTAAAGCTCTGGGTAAAATACTGAGATGCTATGCAGGTGACCTTATAAAACACACAACCAAATAATAAAATTCACACTTTATGATTTAAATTAAATACAAATTTTCAGAAAATTAAAACACACAGTACCCGTACATGTTGAGTTAACATGTTAAAACATTTAATTTTTTTGTGTGTAATCTTCCCTCACGTAATAATGGAATACAAAGAGTTGGGAAAAGCAAATAAGCAAAGCCTTAAAAGAGCAAGGAGAAACATCAACATGTTTTCTCATTCGAATTTGCTCTATCTGTTATTTCAACTTATTTCATATTCTTCAGGTTAGATGAATTTCAGAAAACACACAACCAAATAATCCCCTTCACGGCTTCATATTGCTGAATTTTCCATTCAATATGAAACAAAACATTAAAAAATAAAAACATTAACAAACCCATGCCCCAAAACTGTATTGCAGATAAAAAAAGAGAGTAAAAAAACCATCTTCCCATCCACATACAACATAATTTGAATAATTGAATCCCCAAATCATACATTACCTTTAAGTCTTGTAGGGAGATTTTGATGACTGAGAATATGATATACAATTATACCAAAAAAAAATCTCACAATCAAATCACGGCCTCAGTCCTCACCCCTCCCCCTTTCTTGTTCTTGAATATCAAAATTGAAAAGTTGAAGTGGGTATTAAGAATCTGAATCAGAAAAGAAAAGGAGATTGTATGAGAATCTTTGAGTACAAAACCAAATTTACATGAAAATTTTGGGGGTTAGGATAAGAAAATCAATGGAACTAAAACTAATTAGTTGGAAGAAGAGTAGAAGATGAGGTGTCAATCGGCATGAAAATTGAAGATGAAGGAGCAGTCAGAAGAAAATGAATAGATGATGCGGTGCCCGAGATCTTTAATTGCGATGGAAAATCTGAATTGGTTTGGGAAAATGAAAGAAAAGAGGTCTTCCATATTTATTATTTAATTTTTATTTATTAAATACAACCTTATTAAAATGGCTTGAAAATTTGGGCTCTCAATTTTTTGGAGGCCATGTGCGCTTGTTCACCTTGCACATGCTATTAGACAGCCCTGTCTTTGAAATCATTGCTGCCACTGCTAGAAGAACTGAAAGCCACCCCTCCGACATTCTCCGCCGCAGCAACTTCGTCTTCTCATCGATCTCACCTGCGGAAGAAGAAGAAAAGTGGTGTTGTGTGCGAGGGGGCCGACAAGTTGTTGAATAGCGGTTTCCGATCAGGTTGCAGAAGACGGTAGTTGTGCGTTGCGATTTCTGCTAGACGATGGATGAAGATGAAAAGAAAAAGAAATGGAAAATTAAAATTTCTGTAAATCAGTGGTCTTCTGATAGGCAACCTGTCCATAAGTTTATAAACATGCCACTTATTTTTACCTTATACACTGCATTTGTTAAATTTCATTCTTCCTCCGTTCCAGCTGAACTTCCACTTTTACTTATTGAACTATTCTCTATCAAAATTTGACTGCATAATTGAATAGATATATGAACAACAATATTATCGTATATGATACTGTTCAATTCGTCGTAACAAGTAGTTTCTAAATTTCAACTTTCTATTTGCCTTTATTATACATAGGTAAGCATATTAACGGTCAAACACGTTTCTTGAACAACGTGCAAAAAGTAAGAGTGCAATCTTAGCTGATAGAGAGAGTACTAACTTAAAATATATTTTATAGTTATGTATTTTTATATTTTCACATTGAAATACATAATATTACTTGTTTTAACTTTTAAACACATTATTTAAATTTTATAAAAAATTGCAAAATTTAAGGTAAACACCAATGTGGACTGTCTGTAAGTTTATGAAAAGACCGTCTTTCCAGAGACTTTCTCTTTGTAAATATTTATACTCCATGATTTTTTGATAATTGAATAATAGATACCTACATTTATTAGCATATTTTTAAAAAATCCACTCCAATTGTAACTTACAGTAATTGTATAATGATTCCAGCCTAAAGTTTAGACTGCCTAAAACAAGACTTTGTGTATTTTATATTTCTTTCACACATTTTTTTATATTTTTATAATCTGATATTAACTACATCACATATACTATAATTTTTAATAATATATATAAATATTTAGAGAAAAGTGCATTTTAACCCTATTTTTTGGTTGAAAATGCATAGATAACCTTGTAAACTATGAAAGTGCAAAAATAATCATATAAATCTTTGACCGAAATGTCAATGACAGAAATGGTTGAAAATCATTGAAATGTCCATTTTACCCTTCTGTTAAAATTTAAAAAACCAAAAAAGGTAAAAGGCATTAATGTTATTTCTAATTTTCAACAAAATAAAAATTTTCTAATTTTCTTTCCTCACCTAACTTTATTTCTTTCTGGGTAAGTCCGACCTAAAATCATAAAGTTGATGTGGTTTTGCTCTTTGCACACCGTTCACACGTCCTAGGCGCGGTCAACGTAGTTGGCGTCGATGAGGGGGAGGAGATTTTGAATGCGGGGTCTGCGGTGGAGCGACGGAGCATTAAGGTTTCTGGTGCTGGCGACGGAGTGACGGGGTAGGGCCTCTGGTAGTGGGCGACGTAGTGACGAAGCAACGGGGATACAGTTTCCGGCTGTGGGCGATGGAGTAATGAAGCGGTGGGGGTAGGGCTTCTGGGTGGCTACGGGAAGCGGCAGAGCGATGGAGCTTGTTTTTGGGGTTCTAAATTTTAGGCGCTGGACGGCGGCGGGGAGCGATAGAGCGACGAAGCTGGTTTTAGGGTTCTAGGGTTTAGGAGGATGTTGGGTGGCAGCAGGGAGCGATGGAGTGACAAAGTTGATTTTGGGCGACAATGGTTCTAGGGTTTAGGCGGCGGGAACCAAAAAGAAATTTTCCTCTCCCTCCCATTCACGACCATCTCCCTCCGGGAAGCAAAGCATAGATGCTTTGTTATTGTTCTGCCGCAAAAACCTCTTGCTAAGAAAAGTGGAGCAACGCCGAGCCATAGTTTTAGTCAGAAAATAAAGCACCAAAAAAATGGTAAGGGAACTTGAAATTGATCGATTTAATGCCTCCTTGATACGCTGAAACTGATATATGGATGTTTTATTCTGGATGCGTTTGGTTTAGATTGGATAAATGGGTCTGGGTTTCGATTGGAGAAATGGGATGGGTTTGGGCGACAAGGGTTCTAGCCAGTGGCGGAGCGGAGATGAGTTAGCTGCGGTAAAGCGGCGATGGAACAAGAGCGGTGGAGAGGCGGAGCAGTGACTGAGTCTCAGAGTAGGAGAAGGTGAAGAAAAAGAAGAAGCTAAAGAAGAAGAAGAAGTGAGGGTAAAATGATTTTTAGTTTTTTGTTTTAAACGTAGGGATATTTATATCTTTTCATGTTTGGTCAATGCCTGACTTTTTTAGTCAATGACGGAATTGAGCAAAATGGGTATAACTGCACAATTTTACCAAAACATAGTGTTAATTTTACACTTTCATATTTTACAGGGTTATATCTGCACTTTCTCAATTTAATAGGGTCATTTTTGTCCTTTTCCCAAATATTTAATATATAGAACTTGAATTTGGAGGAGATGGAAAATGCGGAAGTGTAGCATTAAAATTTGAATTTTATTGTTGGGAAGAATATTTTGAATTCGATGAATTTGAGTTTGTCGATTGATTATTGAAATTTGAATAAGGTTAATCTATTTTCAAAAATTCGAATCAAACCAACAAACTACAAATATTTTATCGAAAAGTGAAGGAGAGGGAAATAGAATTTGAAAGAGATGTGATAAATGTATCAATGTTGGGCTCATTGCAACCCGAAGAAGACAAGGATTGGAGGCGCAAGTTGAGCAGCAGATTGCCAATATGATATATGAACCTAATGATAGTTCCATTTGTGCAAGTCTCACCCCACAGTGTGTGAGCCAAATTTAGAAAGTTTTAACAAATTGGTTATAATTATTAGTTAAGGGTTGTGCGACCTAAACATGACACATGTATGTAATGATTTTAAAGTTAATAAGAATGAGCACGCGTCTTATTTTTCCAAAATTAAATTTTTTAAAATTCAAACTTTCGCATTGTAGCATCACACTCAACAAAACTATCTCCCAATTCATCATTGTGGGTGCTCCAAGGAACTGAGACGCCAGGTTCGTTTTGCAATTTCACACTCCACAAAAATATGATTAATACCTGTTATCCTTGCAACACTCAAGAGTCCTACGTTGAATTTTCCATGATTATGTTACAACTCATTTACTTGTGTCAAGATATACACTTGCATAAAGTTCTCTTGATCGAATGGAGAGAAAAGAGCCATAAATGACCATGGTAGATGCATGGTCGGGAAAAATTACACAAGTCATAACAGAATATGTAGTCAGACTACAGGTTTGCTCATTGGATTTCTCATTAACTTGCTACACTAACAAAAACAACACAAGTTTCTGTATTTTCTTAAACTAACAAACAGCATTAATACAGCCATCATTTTCAAGTTTATATGTAACATGATCATATTTTCCTGCAATCAAAGCAAAATAATAACTAGAAAATATAGTAAACAAAGCGGCATGGGTGACAAAATAATAACTAGAAAATATAGTAAACACAGCGGCATGGGTGACAAAATAGATTCGTAACTCACTGGTTAATCAATTTTTAATTATAAAATACGGATGAGTTTGGTTAGAATGAGTAATGAATTAAATGGGTAACATGTTAAATGGGTATTTGAAAATATAGGTCCGGCGGACTGAGTTTGCGGGTTGACCTCATGTTTACCTATATGAGTTAAAACCCGCGGGTTTACCCATATGGGTTGAAACCCGTGGGTTGGTCTGTTATACAAATCCATATTGGTTATTATATGGGTTGAAACCCGCATGTTTACCCACATGAGTTGTTATACAAACCACATGGGTAAACATATGGGTTGAAACCCGCGAGTTTTACCCATATGGGTTCATATACTAGTGGGAGAAGGGGTCATTAAAAGAAGTTATATCGACCAGAGAAGGCACTTTCAAAGTGGGCGTGCCTTTGAACATCGTCAAATAAAGGCGATTCCAAAAACAGTCTTTAAAAACATAAAATCCATTAAAAGTGGTTATGAACCTCATTTGAAAGGAAGGAAGAATCTCCTTTAATAGGTTCCGAACTCGGAACCTACACAACTTCCATCGATCCTTGAACATATGTTCCGAACTCGGAACGTCATGGGATTCTGGACTCAGAACCAAATTCAGAGCCTAAATTCGTTCGTATGGAAATGGCAAATGACTTTTAGATTCGGACCCTAAATCCGGCCCTTCTCTATAAAATAACGCTCTTTTTTTCTGGGTGATTATTGTTTCTGAGTTTGGAACGAGAAGCGGTTCAGAAAATAATTAAGGACCGAATATCATTACTAGTTCGAAGGTGTGTATGGATCCAATGGAGAAAATACATTTTTCATTCATATTTCCGACTGAAAATAGGTCTTATTCCACAGACAATTGTAACAAAATACACGGAAGTATTCAACAAGCTAACAAAAATCTATAGAAAATGCTAACTAAGCAATAGGAATAGAAATCAGTACAATTCTATTCCGAACTTTCACATCACACTAATTTATCTAAATTGTGTTACTCTACCTAGCTAGGGTTCCCAAGAGATGCTGAGCGGTTGAGAATGAGATGCCTAACCAAATAATTCCTTGTGTTATTGATATCTTCTTTCGATTAGGGTCTCGTTGCCTTTGGAAGAACCTGAGAGTAGAAAGATAGTACCAAATATTATATTGTGTTTGAGACACTAAGAATTATTTGTAAGAACAAATGTTAATTATCTTGTCAATTTCAAGTAAATACAACTTTACACCAGCTATGCACTCTATTGCGTACAACATTACGTAATAGTCGCACTCCCATGTTTGCTCTTGTTTCTTGTACTAATTTAAAACCAAAAAAATATTTTAAACGTCTAGAAACACAAATAAATCTTGCTGAAAAAAGAAGAAGCAATGTACCGTATTATACCTTGATTTCAACTACTTCAAAATCGATTTCACCTTCTGCGCTAGTGTTTTTCATAGCTGAAACCAAAACTTGACAAATGCTTCCAATGGTTGGAAGTGCAAAGGACCCATCCAATACACCCATTTCATTGCGAAAACAATCATGATCAACCGCCAATGGTCCCTAAACACATAAATAAAATTTAAGTTCCTAAAATTGCATAAATAATGTTTTTAAACGCAATGAAAATCATTACTATACCCTTTCAATGTAGAGCACAATGAATAATTTCTTATTCTTCCTCCCAAGGTTTTAGCAAATGTAGTTGATTCTATCTTGGTTTATACAACCAATATCGTGAGCCATTACCGGGCACATGTATCCAACCCATCCCTTCTTTTGATTATACATAAAATAAAAGTACCTTGGAATTAGGAATTTTTTCACATTAGTTGTAAACAATTTGAAAGTAATAAATAGTAAACTTGAATTAAATATATATATATATATATATATATATTGTACTAAGAAGATGTAAATGAACATTAGCGTCTGATTAACTTGGTCAAATTTCCATAGGTCCTCAAAATCACTCCATAGCGCGATGATTTCTCATTTCCCACCAAATAAGCATTCGTTTCCAAAAAAAAATGCATATGTTGAGTTGCAGTCATGTGGTTGAAGCCAATTGTATAACACTTGTACTAATTGAGGCGAGTCTTTAATGACTTGGGCTCTTGGAACTGGTTGTTTAATCTTGTATGGTGTTGTTTGGAACGGTTTATGTGTCCTTTGGATTAGTTTTGGTGTAGTTTGGACAGCTTTAGGTGTTGTTGGCCGTGTGACTTTCAAATGCCAATCCTTTATAGGATCGACATAAATTAGTCAACCCAACATTCCACGAGCGGGACCAACATTCTTGTATTCTCCATCCAGATTTGGCAATGGGACGCTCTTCACCAACGCTTTATCCAAAGAAACTCTCGACAAAGGTTCTGCAAATGGTACGGTGTGATGATGTTTCATTAACTCATGTAAAATTTTAATTATTATGATTTTTGAAAATGATTATTTCAAGATTAGAATTATGTAATTCTTAAAATTCCAAATATTATTGTGATTGTAAAATAGATTTTAATTCTAACACATATTCATCAATATTCTTGAATCTTAGAGTTAATTTATTTCTAATAAAAAAATTGAATCTTTGTTATTTTCATAGAAACTGCATTTTAACACTGAACGCTAACAACTATTTATCCTTTTTCAACGAACTGTTAAAAAATATTTTAACTATTTATTCATTTATTTTACTTATACAATGTAATAATTATACTAGACACTAAACTTTTACAGTTAATTAACATAATTTTAAAATTACATTTAGTATTTTTTATATGTTATTTTATACCTTTATTTATAACTAAGCGAATTTATGCTATTTACCTTCACAATACACATAATTTTTTATAATTATTGATTCATTATCAACATATATTTTATATTATGTATAAAAGGTAATATTAGTCTATATATAATTCTTATATATTTTTGTTGTTTAAATAAAGATATTTAAATATTTAAAATATTGTATTAATCTTTAAAAATAAAAAATATAATATTAATGAATATATAAATTTATTCTAAAAACTTCATAATATATAATTCTCATATAAAATATTATAAAATTTTATTAATTATTAAAATGATAAATCATGTTATATTAATTATTTTCCTTAATAAATTTGTGCATCGCCATTATCCAGTATAAAATAAACACAGGTGATCAAAGATTACAATTAATAATCAATACCTTGGATTTGAATCTTCTTTTTTTTTTAACGGTGGAGCGTGAATCATGCCGTGCCCCTTGCTTAAATTAGAATAAAATTGAGGTAAAATGCAAGCGTGGAGCAAACGTCACCGACCATGCCCGTCCAGCTTGTGAATATTAGGAATGTGAAAGATATTTAGGTTCGGTTTTTCCATTTATTTGTATTTAAATTTAATTCAACAAATTTAATTCACCTAGTCTTGTTTTACCCATAGTAATATTTTTTGGCAAAGATTATTATACAATTATTAAACATTTTGATTGATACTTTATGAGTTTCTTTTCAAAGTTGTAAATAAAATTAGAGGAAATGAAGCCTTGAGTTGATTTTTGCATAAAAATTCTTGTCTAAAATTTAGATTGCCTTATAAAAGACCATCTCAATTTAATTTAATTTAATCAAACTAAATCTAATCATGTTATTATTATTATTTTATTTGAAATCGTTCAATTCAATATAAATTAGATGAAAAAAAAGGTAAGTACATTTTGAAAACCATACACCTTCATAGTTTGAACAATTTCATTGTAATTCTCAAAAAAACAAAAAACCAATTTCATTGTACTACCTCAGTTTCGTTGGATGTGGCACCGTAGATTCAAGTGTTTGGATTCAGGCGAATGAAATGAGTGGATGTAATTGAATTTAGAAAGGAAAAAAAGTAGAATACGTTGATGAAATGGAAGGAATCTTGTCATAAAGGGGAAAGTGTGTCAAATTCACAAAAAAAATAATAAAAAATGTGTCACATCCAATAAAATAGGGAAGTATGATTTGAGAGGCAAGTGGGAAGGGAACATTTTTAGCCAATTTTTTTAAAATTAATGTATAAATAATAATGACACAAAGTAAACTAGACTGCAATTGAGATTGGGTTTTATTAATAGTTTTGTATAAGTACCTACATTTATCAAATTTAGCGGTATACTGTCACAAGTTAAGATTGTTTTACAATACTTGTTTACATTAAAATAATAATCAGGAGGCAAGGTTAACCACTTGTTTTTAGGACATAAACATCATTAGATTACAGCCAATTGCCTCACAATCCAAATTTCAAATCCAACCGGTTCACTCCAACAATGCTTCAAAAATTTGCCATGTACTTATATGTTACAAATCTAAATAGAGATCCATTTTTTTATTTACGAGAAAGCCTCAGAAAATACAGTCCTTCTATAAATCTATGACAGTTTAGTGTATTTTTTATTTTAAATGTTGTAATTTTTTTATAAAATTTAAATATTGTATATTAAAAGTTAAAACAAGTAATAATGTGTGTTTAAATGTGGAAATATAAAATATTAATTTAAATTTCTTAATTTAGTATGTAATTTAACAAATATAGTGTATAAGGTAAAAAAATACGTAAACTGTTTATAAACTTATGAACATGCCGCATATTAGGAGAGCTACACTTTATTTATTTATTTGTCCTTTTTGACCAGAAATTCCTCCATATGACAGCGTATTAGTAACACTTGAATTATATTATATAGGAGTATATATTTATTTACTTTTATGACATATTTTTATACACGAAGTTTTGTTTTAATTGACTAACTGTTGGGTAAATTATTTTATAATTGATGTAATGAATGAGGTGGTTTGATATTTACTTTAATTTATTGCAGTGATGTTCTTGTAACTTTAAAGAAAACTTTTAAAAATGTATCAGAATGTATAGATAATTATAATACTTAACACTTAAGTTATTGAAATTAAATTTTTCATGATTAATCTAACCGTTCAGACAAGAATATCAACCAATAAGCGTTCTCATTCATTTTAGTACTTCCTCTGTCTCAGGGCAATCTACAGAGAGAAAAAATCTCTCTTAAAATTTTGAAACACGTGAAAAGACCATATTGCCCTTGTCTTCAACCTCCAATCTTCTTCCTCCATATATGAACCTCCTCCACCTGCGCCTCCCACCTCCGACTCCCTCTCGTCCGCACTTCACTCCTCCAACTCCCTCCCGCCTCTGCCACATCGACATTCGCCTCTGCTGCCTCCACATCTCTTCGCTTCCTAGCGCCTCGTCGACTCCCTGTACCACATCACCTTACGCCTCTGCCTCTCTCCTCCCAAACCTGCCGTCCCCTTCCGCCTCTCACCACCTCCTCATCTCACCTTCTCCGTCTCCCACTTATTGCCTCCCTCTGCCTTCCCTCTCTCTGGCAAAATTAATTGTTGTTCCGGGGGGGAGTTAGGGTTTCGGTCAACTGCTATAGATGGGATGTGGTGGGTTCAACATTTTTGAGTAAATTGGGGGGGGGGGGGGAATTTAGGGTTTGTAGAATTTGTGTAAATTGTGTAAAATTTTAAGGGTAATTATATCTTATTGTATGCTGAATATTTTGTTAAAATGAAAGTGTGCAAATTTACTTAGGATATACTAAAAAGAAAAGAGCGTAGATTTCCATGGGAGGGGTAATTTTTTCTTTAACTTAATTTCAATTACAAATTTAATATTTTTAAATTGTAGTGTCTAAAACAATAAAATAATAATAAATAATAGGGATAGTACAAAAGGTTTTGAATATTCTAAGTTATTGTATGGGCGTCTGCACATAGTTGGAGTACACACCACATGCACGAACTTTTAGGCCCATTAGTATAGAAAAAATTTTGTGGGCGAAAAAATAGCATGCAGGGATGACGGGTCAATAATTTCTCTACAAGTATCAAATATGATGAGAAGAGAAAAGGTAAAAGAAATTTAAAAATAAAAACTGATATTAACTTCCCAATACATGTATACATGTCAACATATGATTACTCTCTTCCCCAACATGCTATTTTCCCCCACATAATTTTTTTTTATCATTAGTACCTCTCACTTCAAAAATAATAATTTATGTGGAGAATTTGTATGTGAAAGTGATGATCAAATAAAAAAATGACAAGTGTTAATGAAAAATTAAAATTTAATCCATCCTTCTTTTTCTCCCTCCATTTATAACTTAAAATGACACTTATTATTTTTTAATTTGGCCATCACCTCCACGTACAAATCACCGCATAAAAAATTTCCTCCTCTCACTCTTATTAAAGCCACCAATATTTTAAAAAAACACACACACACCCCAATATTTCTCTGCTTTCATCTTTCCCTCTTCTTCCATTGCATTTGCAGGTCTGCTACACATGGCTCAGGTATTCAATCTTCCCAATATTATCTTCTATTCTCCGATTCTCTCTCACACAATCACGCACCAATAACTACCTCGTTCGGACCAACTTTTTTGCAGAAGGTGGTAATGAAGGTCCTTACCATGACCGACGAGAAAACGAAGCAGAAAGCCATAGAAGCTGCCGCCGACATCCTCGGTACCTAACAAATCTAAAAATACTAATCGTTTCGTTTAGATGAATTAGCTATTTACTCAATTGAGTGCTAATTTGTTGGATGATGAGCTGCGCAGGAGTTGATTCCATTACCGCCGATCTGAAGGAGCAGCGGCTGACGGTGGTCGGAGAGATGGACGCGGTGGCGCTGGTGAAGAAGCTGAAGAAGGTGGGGAAGGTGGATATCTTGTCGGTTGGGCCTGCCAAGGAGCCGCCCAAGGAGGAAAAGAAAGAGGAGAAGAAAGAAGAGAAGAAGGAGGAGCCACCAAAGGAGGAAAAGAAGGAGGAGAAAAAGGAAGAAAAGAAATAAATGATGTGGTACCGGTTCATGCTATTTTATTTTATTTGTGGAAAAAAGTTATAATTTAAAAAGCCATTTTAGCATACCCATTAGCCAACCTAATCAGATCAATTAGTATGCTGAAAAGATAATAATGCTGGGACTGCCATTGTTGAAAATTGGATGCTTTTGTCCCCCTAATCTCTGTAACTTGGCCAGCTATTTTGCGGCCGTTTACTTGTACAATTAATGTTGGCAGTAGAAGCTCTGATTTTGGCTATATGCGGCGCAACTTGTGATTGTAGATTTTTAGTTGAGATTGGTATGACAAGAGGCTGAAGGTGGGAGTATTGACAAGCCACGATGGTCCTGATTCCAGTGGCCGAACCGGGAGTCAAAATAAGGGGTAGCTGAAAAGATGGGTAAATTATTTTTTGCACGCGTAATACAACACAATTATAACAAACAATTATTACATAATATTGAAATTTTTACAAGTAGGACAAGAACCTCTTAAGACATATTCTCTCATCACTTGATCTCTAGTAGAAACATCATAATCCTTAATAGCTATACGCTTCCCGGGATCATTTATAACATCATCCGAATTGAACTCAACACGAGAATGTTTTTTACTACCACCCTCTTCATTAATCTTTTCTTCCCTTGGTTCACTCGGTCTCTGAAAAATAGATGACCCACTACTTCGAATTAAGAATTTATCCATACCCTATTTAACATCAAATAAGAAAAATTTGTCAAATTAAAGTAATACTATAATTAAATCACACATCAAATTTCACACATTAGATTATTACTATAATTAAATCACA
>JAULKJ010000006.1:14813777-14824860 GCA_032355405.1 Rubia balearica
CCCACCAGGAAGTTTGCAGAAAGTATTACCAATTTGCAAAAGAAGGATGTGGGGATGATTATGCTCTTGTACCTGTGTGGTGAGAACACAAACATGTAAAACTCACGTAGAAACAAACTTTACAGCCTAGCAGATGTTTAAACGGATCCTCACTGGAAATAAACATAGAGAAGGCTAGTAAAAGTAAATTGTTCACTGCAGTCTGCATCCAGGAGAAAAGAACATCCAAATGTGTCACTTGGGTATAGTGTTTTCCATGACAAATGAGGATAGCAACCACCACTCTATACAACAATAAAGGTGAGAACTACATTTATTTATAAATAATAGCTTTAACAGTTAATACGAAACATAGACTCCCTCCATTCCGCATAAACAGTCAATCATCTCCAATGTTACCGTTTCATGGATTGCAGGGAAAATACAAAATAGCTGAAGTCCTCTTGTTTGTATCCTTAGTTATTAGCTGTGAAGTAAATTAGTCTGAATAACAAGAGCCCTTTAACAGAACACAAGAGCATAATTGAACTTAAAGCTGACTAGCTTGTTTATCAAATCTACAGAAAAGATGGGGTACGAATGAGCATTTAACAATTTGCTAGCCGAGAGCATCAAAATCCTACCAGTGAGGACAAAAGGCTAGAACAACAATCAGGTGTAGATGATACCAACCTTGTCTATTTCAACTTTTCCAATCATAATCAAACTAACACCACTGAATTACATTTCACTCTCCTGATATGTACAGGGGAAAAAAGATATAAGAAAAGCACCTCCACAAACAACTATGGACCTAATGTCAGCCAAGTTTCACCAAAGCAAAACAAACTGATCGATCAATAGATAACTATGGTGAGTAGAGGTAAAATTTACATAATTAACTATAATAAACATCAAATCTATATAAATGTGAACACTCACCAGCAAAATGCCTTCAACGCTAGTCCTCATACCCTCCTTCATGTAGCTGCAAGATAAAAATCAAATTCACAGGATATTGCACACCGCCGGGTGATCTAGGGTTTCAAAAAATGCACAGTAACCAGGGTTTATCCAAGGTTTATCTTCTATAATCCAAATCCATAGAATTAACGCTATGAAATAGAAAATGAAAACGAAGAAACTACTAATCAAAAGCTTAAGAACTCACTTGACTTTCATGCGCGCGAGGCGATCGGCGACGGAGGTGTCCTTCTCCATCTTCGGCTCCTTGGTGCCGAATGTGTAGCTGGAGAGAGGGTACGTGTTCACCACGGATGACGTCACCATCTCGAACCTTCGCTCCGGCTTTCTTCTTCTCCGCCTTTCTGCGCGGCTTGAAATTTACGAATTTTCCCTCTCAGAAGACCCCGACTCTTCTAGACGAAGGTCTTTACTTAATTTGGGGTTTTATGTTTCCCTCCCTGACCGGAGCTTCTACTTGGGTCAAAGGTCATATTTGCCCTTTGATTTTCATTTTCTTTTGTCAGCGACATCTGACCCCCAGTGCCCTTTTATAAATTCAAACTTTTCTGGAGAAAATAAAAGGCTGATTTTTTCTTTGATTACGAGAAATGGCTAAACTACCCTTTTTCAATCTCTAGTCGTAATCCACCACCTCTAGCCATCACTTTACCCACGTAGCACCACCACACGACACTAATCTCTGACACCATCAACATCAGACCACACCATTTGACACCATCACCCTTCTTTATAAAACTTTCTTTTAGTCGTTTCTCAACCCGACACCACCACTCTTTTTTCAGCCCACCCGTCGCCACTATCCTTTCTTCAATCACTCGCAAATTGCGAATAAACTTAATCACAGTTTCATCATCTCCACAAAATTGCAAAAAAATCCAAATTGCGAATTCCCCTCTTACCGACAAATTGGGGAAAGAATAAAATGTGATCCCATATTTTGACGGTATGGGGCTGGTGTTGTGTTTATTTTTTTCTTTGGTTATGAGAATTGGCTAAACTGCCCTTTTTCAATCTCTATTCCAAATCTCTGATCCACCACCTCCAGCCATCACCTTTTGTCGTCTTCAACCCACCTAGCACCACCAAAATTACTGATCCACCAAAAACTCTCTGAACTGTAAGAGCTGAGCCGAGGCAGTTGCACTCGCTGGTTGCAGAACCAATATGTTTATGGTGCGGAAGTATTGGTATGAAATTATTGGTCGGAGAAATCAAACAGAGGTTATAGCAGTCGTCGGTGGAGAGAGGGTTGTGGAGGAAGAAGACTTTGGGAAGTGGAGTATTGCCATTGGTGGTCATTAATGGGCGATTTGGATTTGGTGGTGAAGATTGGGATGAGAAAATTAATGTGAAAATTTTGGCTTGATTTTGCTTGGGTAAAGATTGGTGCGAGAACATTCAGTTGTCGGTGTGAAGAATCGAGAGTTCTGTGGAAGAGTGCTATGGGGAATTATGAGTCAAAAAATATTTGAGTTCAAGGAGAAATTATGAGTTAAAAAAAAGAGAGAACATTATGTTAATAAATGAATGAAGATTGTGTGATTTTTGAGATTGTGTGTATTTTAAAAGTGGGTAATTGAGTGTGAATTTTTGTAAGGGGAAGATGATGTAATATTTAAAATTTTCAAGGGTAGTTATGTCTTATGAATGTTAAATATTTCTTAAAAGGAAAAGTGTGTAGATTTGTCCGAGACATACTAAAATGAAAAAGTATGCATATTCAAATGAGATCAGGATAGGGGGTACTCTTTCCAGTTACAAAACTTTCTCGATCATCACCTCTTTCCAAGGTCATCCAAAATCCCACCACCATTCCAACCAACACAATCACCGCCATCATCCATACCCAAAACACCATACCCAACAACTATAAAATGCCACCCACAACCAAATAATTATGTGCCTACTACCACCCTCAGATGCACCATCAACTCACCAGGGAAATATCCTTAAATTGTCTCACTTTATGGTTTATTTCCTCCTTATTCTATTTCATGTAACTGCCCATTACCTTTTCATCTATCGATAACACCTCCACATATAGCAAAAATTCACATAACCATTTTGGCCCTGTTGCACACAATCACACTCGCCTGTATTTACCACCACAATGTCTCACTTGCGAGTCTGCGACCATCTACATCCGCAAGACTGCAACCACTCTTAGGCCTACTATCACTACACAAAAACCACCACATGCATCCACTTATGAGCAACCACACTCGATGAGCATCGCACATCAACCCCAACACCCACAACCACAGTAGATTGTTACTTATGTTGCATTCTCCCTCTGTTTCTCTATTTATGACATCATAGGTAAAAGTGTTTGGAATTAGGTGAAGAAAATGAGTGGATGAAACTGAATGTAAAAAGTAAAATAGTAGAAAGTGTGGATGAAATTAAAGGAATCTTGCCAAAAATAGAAAGTGTGTCATTTAAATAAAAACATCTAATAAAGTACCTGTGGCACAAATAGAGAAATGGAGGAAGAACATATATATTTAATTTTTTTGAGTTACATTATCCAAAATATTATAACCATACTCCCTCCGGTTTTTTAATATTGACACGCTTTCATTTTTTGGACAATTTTTTTTACATTGGCACTTTGCTCTTTTGGTAAATCATAGATTATTTTCATTCACTAAGTTTATTTCTTACTCTCCCAATATAATCTACTCCACTCATGTTACTTGTCAAAAAAAATTGTGCCCATTATTTTGTACCAATATTTTAGGACTAGAGGGAGTGCATAAAATATTAGTTACACATCAAAAGTTTAGCACGATGTGTGGAGAATCTTTAACATAATGTGTTTGATACTCCGTATATTGTAGATTGATAGTACTGATTTCCCTTTTTTTCACAAGGGAACAAAGAACATCAAAATCACGTCCATTGATAAGGTACTCCCTGTGTTCATTTAAATTTGTCACTTAACTTTTTGGCATAACTTTTTAGAAGATATTAATTGTGTAGTGTAAAATAATGTGTTAAAGAAAAAGTAAGTTGAATAGTGAAAATTTTCTTAAACCATACTATATTTAGAATGGACCAAAATAAAATGAACATACTATCTAAATGAAAAGTATACCAATAATAGGGAACAGAGGGAGTGTAAAAATAATATGCCACACAACAAAATGCTAAGTACTTCTGTACTAACCACAAAAAATAAATCGTACCAACCTTCCAAAATCTTACTAAATCTGTATGCTAGCAAGGCTACTGCTTATGCATATAATCCAGGAAAAAGATAATATTATATCCGTTTTATTGGATGTGACACCATAGTTCTAAGTGTTTGGATTTAGGTGAATAAAATGAGTAGATTAAATTGAATTTAGAAAGGAAAAAGTAGAATGAGTGGATGAAATTGGAGGAATTTTGTTATAAAAGAAAAGTGTGTCAAATTCACAAAAATAACCAAAAAAGTAAAGTGTGTCACATTCAATGAAAGAGATGGAATACTTGTATGGATCACGAACTTAGGTTAAATTTATGCAAATTGCCGGGGTAATAAAACTCAGAAAAACACATCGTACTCCAGTCCAGGCCGTAACTATCCTCTACAACATCTACATCGTTTCGCGTGAGTAAATGTAAAAATCAACTAGTCAACAACATTAAACAAATCAAATCGTCTAATATTCATCACCACCGTCATCTTCTCGTTCGAGTCCCCGTGAAAATCTGCAATACGCCGTCGGAGCCGCCGGCGACGAGGGAGCAATGCTCCTCCCCCAGTTGCCTCCAGCACACGCTACTCACAAATCCACGGTCAGTATTACTCTCCGGTGAAAATGACGGCTCGAACCGCCGTACCCAAATCGGGTCGCCCCACCTCCTGTCGTACACAACCACTTGATTGTCCTCGGACCCGCAGCAGAGCAGGCCCCCGGCCCTCCACACGGAAAGCCCGACGAACCTCCGCGTGTTGACGTGGCCGCTGTACGTCCGGATAACTCTCCCGTCGTTAGTGCTCCACGTCTTCAGCGACCCGTCAATGCCTGACGTCACGATCGTGTTCGGATCCAGAAACCGGGCGTAGGTCACTGCCTTCCGGTGCCCCGACAGGACCAGAACCGGGTCTGCCATCCGGCGCACGTCGTAGCCGTACACCCGGCTGTCGGCGCATCCGATGGCGATTAGTTCGCCGCAGAATGGATTAAACTCCACGCAACAGACGGGGCTTTTCCCGGCGGTGGGCTGCACCACGGCCAAGCAATCTCCGCCGTCGCAGCGGGGGTCCCACATTTGCATGGTGCCGTCGTCGGACCCGGATGCTCCAATCACCGGCCCGCCCGGCGGCGAGTAATCCATGCTCCAAACCCGCCGCCCGCCGTGCTCATCCCGCTCAAAAACCGGAGTTTTGTTCTCCAGGTCATACTCCAGTATAACCCCGTCGTAGTCCGCCGACCCGAGAACCGCGCCCGCAGATCCGGGCTTCCACCGGAGACTGCTAAGCTTCGCCGGAGTACAAATGTAGAAGTCACATGCATTGGAATGGTCCAGCAGCTTCACCTGCCGGTCGTCGTATCCAGTCAGCAAAGGGGCGGCGCTGTAAATGCGGATCCTCCTCGAAATGCCGCCAGTTGCCAGAAGGCGGTCGGAAGGGTCGATTTCGACGACTCCGAGGGTGTCGGAACTGGAGGTGCTAGCACTGGCGCCGGATGATATGACGGCGGATAAACTGAAATCCCACTCGCATACGGATTTCTCCTTATTGCCCTTATCCTGATCTTCTTCGTTATTTCCTTCTGGGAGGAAACTGCCTGAATTGGGGAAGTTGTTCATTTCCCATTCATATGAAGTAGTGGCGAATATTTGTGGAGGGAAGGCTATTGATTTGTAGCCAATGAAATGCGGAGAATCTCGATTGGTTTTTTCGGGATAAAGGCGAAATCTCTTTTCAAGTGCACTTTTTCTTTCTATTCTATCCGTTTCACCATTGTGGGCAAATAAGTTGGGCACAATATTTTGTGGAAGGTATGATGAGTAAAGAAAATATTATCTCATCTGTCCCAACCAAATCTGCAAAGAGAGAAAATTTTAGTTTTAATTTCAGATGTGTGAAAAGTTTCTTTTGCCCTCTGTCTTCTTCCTTCTAACCACCACCCCCTCTCTTCATCCTCTGCCAGCACCACCGTCAATACACCTCATTCTTTAACCACTACCCCCACCACCCCTCACCTTATCCAGCGTTGAATCGAGGAGTGTCGTCGATTCCAGTCTTCGCGTGAGGCATCGTCGAATCGAATCCACGCTGATTCCATCCCTCGTAGCGGTGATCCCTCGGTAGAGACGTTGCAACCACAGCAGGGAGCGCTAGCCAGAGGCTTGCTACAGCAGCGGCGGATTTGAGCAGAAGACGTCGCGTAGTGACGTATTAAAGACTACGGCGTCACCGAATCGAAGCCTCGCCTAAAGAGTTGGCACTGTAGCGGTGAGCCCTCGTCGAATGCATCTCCAGGCAGCAAATTTGAGGTCAACGAAGCCGCGGCGGAGACATCTTTGACGGAGGCGCAATCAATAGTGTGGTGCGGTTGACAAGGAGGTGGCCCAGATCCGTCGTTGTGAGGTCGACGGAGCTGCGGCAGAGACGTAGGTGGCGGAGGCGCCGACAACAGAGACGTGGCGGAGCGGGTGAGAGAAAACGTCAGAGAGGATGAGAGGGAGAGAGTGTGAGAAAGAAAAGTGGGGAGGCGGAGTGGGGTGAGAGAGAAAATAGGGGTTTATAAAGTTTGTGTAATATTTTGTTGCTTTAAGGGTATTTTTGACTTATGATATAGAGGAAATTTATAAACATGGAAAGTGTGCAGATTTGATTGGGACAATTAAAAAAGGAAAGTGTGCATGTATAGTTGAGACAGAGGGAGTATAATGAGCTGCAAAAGGGAAAAATAAGTAAACAAACGATTATACTCCCTCCGTCCCAGGGCAATCATTGCACACCGTTCGAGATACATGTTTGACCATTAATATGTTTAACTACATATAATAACGGCAAATAAAAAGTTACTTTCTAGAAACTACTTGTTACGACGAATTGAACAATATCACATACGATAATATTATTATTATATATATATATATTCAAATATGCGGTCAAACATTGATAGAGAACAGTGTCATAAAGTAAGTGGGTAAGTTACCCTGGGACAAAGGGAGTAAGTAATTTACATATATATTTTTTCAAAATTGAAAATTGTTCATAATTAAAACCATATTTAAAAAATGGTATTGAGAGTTTCACATTGGTACGAGATATAAATGTAGATTAATATGTAAGATGGTGAAGTCCCTAATGATTTAATGATTCAAGTTCCTGATTTTATTACGGTCAAATTTCTATTGTTTGGGTTTGAGATTCATTTCTATTCACGTTGTACTAAAGAGATATGTGACAAACAATATTATACTCCGCAGTTAAATATGTAAAACTATTAATCATGTAGTTCATGTAATATGAATTGATTTTATAAATACATCTCTAATAAATAGAAATTGTGTTAATAATAAAGAAACATGGTGAGTATGTAATATTCCCTCCTTGGTGGCCCATGATACAAGGGTCACAACTCTTACATTATTGAAACAAAACATGAAATTACTCTTCTTCATTGTCTTATCATCACTAATTGAAATGGAGATAAAATGCGTCTAGTGGTTAATGATCTAGTGATCGTTTTTCGATGTCCACGAGGAATCTCCTCATAGGAGAAAATTTTGACATTGCATCTATTTATTATTCAAAATGAATATTTAATCAAACAATTAATCAATTGATCGATCATGTGAGTTCAAAGCTCTTATATTGTTAGCCCTGGGAGTGGTGGTTATTACGACACCGCCACTTCATGTGGCTTGTGGTGGACGACGTGAGCTACTATGTTTGCCATGCACATTTCTCCACATCACGCACATTTCTAAGTTTCGGATTGCCAACGATACACTTTTAATGTGGGACTATTTGCTTTCCTAAGTTTTGACAGAGTGATTATGACACCAAGGTTTCCGGTTAATCGCGGGTTTAATGGCGGGAGTATTAAATTAGTGAAACAATGCCCAACCGGCCCATATTAATTAGGTTGGTCATCCTGATGGCTGTCCCACATATGAACGTGAATTTCTCACCGGTTCATTTTAGGGCATGGAGTGCGCACTTCTATAATATATATTAAAAATTTAAAATAATAACTCTTTAAGCAAGCGTAACCCCACACCTAACCACATTATCTTTCACAATTTTTGGACAAGTTACACCCTCAAAATTTAACATATCAATTAATCATTTTATCAATGTTTAGAAATTGCTACATCTCTCATCTATCCAGTGGCGGAATCAAGACGGTATTTTAAGAGGGGCTGATTTACACTGACAATTTATTTTTTTCAGACGATAGATTATATTGGTAATTTTTTTCCGGGCACTGAAATACACTGATTTTTTTTTCTAAAAACTTAACTCGACAAATTCAAGCAAAATTCACTTAAATAATGAAGTGGGTATAAAATCATTCAAATTTTACAAATACGTCAAATCACACTTACTATTTTTCTATCTTGTTAATTAATGAATTTAAAATAACATAAATAAGATTCTAAAAATAAAATTAGTGAGCAAATTACACATATGAATCAATTTATACTTAATTGAAATAAATTTATGTTTAGAATTAATTAAATATTTTAATAACTTGATAAAATAGCATAATTACTACTTAATTGAAAATATATACCTTTATTAAAATTTTCTTAGTTAAAAAACTTTTACCATATCTATCAACATTAATTTGAAAATGATATAACAAATCCCTCATGATCCCCTCATCTTAATTATTTTTTTTTTTTTTTTTTTTTTCCCCTCATCTTAATTAATTATGGTAATAAAATTAATATGAGTAAAGTGCAAAGTAATTTGGGGTTATTTTGAATGTTGGACGGATGAGATTTTCTAAAAGGAAAGGGCTGGGTTAAGCCCATTTATCAGATTCCAGATTTCTTTTTTTCTAGTTGGGCCTATTTGGTTAAGGCAATTTATGAGATTTCTTTTTTCCCTTGACGAGAACAAAACGATGTTTTTTTATTTACACTAAAATGACGTCGTTTTGTTTAATGAAAAAAGCAAAAAAAATAAAAAATGACCTAAAACGATGTCATTTTGTTTAATGACTAAACAAAAAAATTAAAAAGCAAAAAATGGTCATCATTTTCCTCAGAACTCGCCGGAAAATGGAGCTGAAACCTAGATTTAGGGGGGACGGAATCCATGAATTCCGGTGGCTCCTAAACCTAAATTTCGGACCACCGAATCGTAGGGGTGGCGCCAGCACCCCCTCGTTCCACCCTGATTCCGCCCCTGCTTAAGGGCATAGAAAAATATTAAATTCCTAAAGTGAAAAACTTTTGTTTGGTGAATCTAGCTCGACTTCCATTGTAAATCTACATAGATTGATGCCAAATAGTTCGACCTTTAACTCATATTATATCAACCGTGGCTTGACTTCTACTAGAAAGTGATTTGATGCACTTAACTTTGTGTATATTGTTTCCATTCATGTCCAGTTTCTATTTTGATTGTTCTTTGATGTGCCTGATCATGCTAGTTATTTGCGTTAAACTTGTTGGTACATATGAATGTATTCCATTAGGATTTCAAGATGTATGCATCGTCGGTAACCTCTCGGATTGCTATCGGTTTTAAATACAGGTGACCGATGTCAACTGTTGGCATTGGTCATTCATCATAGTTTATGATTTCAATTTGAATGAGAAGTCGATTGATCATTGGTTATGCTATCATTAGAATTGAGTGCAGATCGCCGTCAGATGTCCGTGTTAGTCCAGAATTTGTTCTTAATTGATACATTTATGAATTCAGTTCTATGTTGTTGGTTTAACTGATAGCATATTTACCGACACCCCGATGCATCGTTAGACTGCCCAAAGTGCGGTGGGTCAAACATAAGATTTATAGTGCTTCTCCCTACTTCACTCCTAATTACTATAAAGTAGCTAGTAGTAAGATCAGTTGTCGTCCACAGAGACCAAGGGGTTTTTAAAGATAGATTCATGCAAGTTACTCGTAAACGTCACCAAATGCTTGAGTTGGGAATAGAGAAAATTGGGGGAGGGGTGGTTTGCAAGATTAAACTACCAACTAAGGGAACATTAAATTAGATAACGATGTAAAGATAATAAAACTAGCCTTTGGAGTATTTGCATCAAATGTTCAACTTCTAGTCTTATTAAGGTGGAAATGGAAGGCGATTTTGAAAAATTCACTTAAATCCGCCTTAGAAAGGACTTTCGAGCTTTGAAGTGCCTCCCAGGTTATGTTTTTCCTTTTAAATGTAATTTGAAATTAATTAAAGGAGGTTCTACCGTTTATAACGATCGATTAAAAAAGGTTCAGCCTTTAGAACCGCCTTTAATTAAGGTTAAGAAACACTTTCGAGTTCGGAAGTGCTATCCCAAGTCAGTCTTTTCATTTTAAAGGTGGTTCTAAAGGTAGGACCACCTTTAATGGACTCATTTTGGCCGAAACCCTTACTTAGGCGCATTTTGGATCCTTATAGTTGAACCCAAACCTTATTTTCCTTCTACCCCAGAAACCCTCTGTCCTACTTCTCCCCCCACCCGCACACCGCCGCTCTAGCCCCGTCTCCTTCTCCTCAGCCTAAATGCTCACCGTTCCAGGCCAAGACTCCGACGCTCCTTCCTAGCCTCCGATGCTCGCTACAACCAGAGACTCCAGTCCCATCTCCAACCTTCGACGCTCACTATGCCAATCGGCTCGCTAGGGTTTCTCACCGCCGCGTTGAAGCACTGCGTCGGTGAAGCTTCACGCTGCTTTTGCTATGTTTCTTTTGCTCTTGGATTTCTGTTTAATAAATTAACTTAGTGCTGACATTTTAGCACCAAAGAAGTTTCGGATCGAATTTCAGCGCCAACGCCGATGAAGTTATACCGCTGGTGTAATAAAAAATTATGTTGGTTTTGTTGTACCTCCATTCCTCACTGCTGGAAACCGATCGATTTCTGGCACTTATTGTTTTGGAAGGCATAAATAGGTTCCAAACTCAGAACCTATTTTGGACCCTATTAATGG
>JAULKJ010000006.1:14833965-14846554 GCA_032355405.1 Rubia balearica
AGGTGAAACGTAAATTAGCATATCGCCTCAATTCTCTTTCAGCAATCTTAGGGAGAATGTACTCATCTGAGAAACAAAGACACTAAATTCAGATTATGTAAATGCTTTCTACATCAGCAGATGACATGGTAAAATCCATTTCACGAGGGTTACATCAGACTCCGAACAGCTTGTAAATGAGAGAGGAGCAGCACACAGAGAAATACGTTGACATTTACCTGTCTTCTTAGGAGACCATTCAAAAAATTGAGAGCATATCTGATGAAGTTCGGTTTGACTAAACGGATAAACAGCCAAGGCCCTATATTGTGAGAAAAGAAACGGATAAACAAATGGATTCAAAAACTTCATATTAAGCCAGTCCAGCATGCATGGATCACTATTCAAAATACAAATAAAAGTGCACAAGCTCACATATAGACACTAATTAAACATTAACATGAGGATCAATACCTACGCACGACATCAGAGTCAGCTGGGTGGCACTTTGGCGTCAAATAAGCGTTGATCACTTGCAAGAACTCGTTATTTCCTTGTAAGTTGATTTCATTCCCTAACAAAAAGTAACTACCAATCAATCAAATCGTGATAAATTGAGTTGGATCAGATAAGCTTATTCACTCAATTATTTTTAAATGACAAGTCTATAATGCAATGACCGCTGTTGCACTAAGCTATACAGCTGTTGAAGTTCTTCATAAAAGCAAGGAGAGTTAACTAAGATGTATAAGCAGCAATCTTAGCTAAGGTAAAAATGGTGATTTAGACAACACTACAGACATGTTTTTTGGTAATTCGACAACCTATCGAAGACTAGCATGCAGGAATATGGCATAACAAATGGAAGCTTCACTGACTCACTGTTAGCACCCCCTTTGTGATTCAGGCTTAAAATATTACCGTTCTTCTTTGAACCTTTTCCTTTCTTCAAGAAGGAGAGTCCCTCGGAAGAAATTTGCTGAAGCACAGAGTCATCACCAACCGAGTTAAGTATCTCAATTGCAGACTCCTGCAGTTCAGCATTGGATTAGGCTATCTTTGCCATATTATTTGTACCAGGAAGGGTAGCTGATTGAGGACATAAATTTTCAGATCTCAACAACAAATTATTTTAAAAGCCTACCCGACCAATGCCATGCACCCCTTTGGAGTAATCACCACCAAGAATGACAGCTAAGGATATCTGAACATCATTAAGTACCAAGAGAAAAGTATCATTTCAACTTAAATTTAAATGATAATTTCTGAAAATTTTAATTTGCCAGAAAAAATGTATCAAACTCTATTATGCTTAGTGAAAAAGCTTCGTTTGCATCCCACTTATTAGAGAAATTCAGAAAGTTTTAATTTGAGGAAGATATGTATCAAACTTTATTGTGCTTAGTGAAAAAGCTTCTAAAACATGACAGCTGAAGTAACAAGCAAGGATATTTTCCTCCCCTTCCACATGAAGAGTCATGTTTCTATAACTAAAATAGTCATAGAAACATGACTCTTTCTGTGGAACAGAGAGAGTATCATTCTTCAAAAACTCATTATGGGAAGCCTTAATGCACAAGTCGCAGGGTTAATGTTACTCCACAAATAATGACATGGGGAAAATGCTTACCAAGGAATTCCTCCCAAAACCAAGTTTTCTCTCTATATCAGCCATTTCATAACAAACAACGTAGCCACCTTCACCTAGTCAGAGTCCCAATAGTCTCAATTGAGTGAAAACCTAAAAGAGGTAAAGTTTCAACATTAAGAAAAGGATACTTACCAAGACAAATATCTCTGTAAATTGTCCGGGCACCAAAGAGAAAAGCATCAGAATCTGAAGTGAAACATCCATCCTGGAAGTTATAACTTTTATAAGTAAAAAGGTGAAGACTAAGATGAGTAAGCAACAATTTGTACAGGAAACAAAGTGACTATTCTACGTTAAAAGGACTCCCAAGCATACAACTTAAGGAATGAAAGAGTACTTACACATAATGATTCCGAGTTTAATAATGCACACTGAGCTTCAGCTTCCTCAACCCTGTATATTAGTGCACAATAACTTAACTTATAAAACAACTTAAGGATTCAAAAAAGTCAGTCAGCAAGTGATCTGGAAAAGTCGAAATCAAACACAATTATGAACTCATTTTTCAAAAGTAACCCTAATTGACAGATTGCTGCCTTGCAAGATACACTTAAAAGCACAATTGGAATAAAGATTACCCATCTAGGCAAGGGATCCCCAAAGCGTTGCCAAGGATTTTGGCCTCCTTTACCATGCAAGAAAACTCAGAACCCTTGTTTCTTCTTAGTGACACTTTGTCACTTTTTCTTTCCTCCTGATTCACCTGCACATTAGAAAAGCCATCATTTCGCCCTAATACTCCTATAAAAAAAGTGTGTTTTCTGAACTAAGAGAATCCTACCTCGATTTCATCATTTAATCGCCGTCGATATGCAGATAATTTGATATAAGGGATGGACCCATCTGGCAGATTAAGCAGAGCAATGGAGTTATATGAAAGAACTAGTGATGGAAAACGCGAAAAGGCTCTATCTTTGTATAAGGGCGAATACCTGTAACCAAAATGAGGGAGCAGTTCAAAGCAATTAGGGCTCTGAGGCGGTGGAAGAGACACTGAAGGTAGAGCTTGCTCTTCATAGCGCAGTGGGTTTTGTTCACATTATGAAGCTGTACCATCCAGCATGACAGATCTACGCACACCCTTTTGTTCCTGAATCGAAGGCAAAGTTTTAAAATTGATAAAAAACAAGCAGTTTAAGAGGCAAAAGAGAGAACTTACTGGAGATGGTGAAGAGGGACGGTCTTCTTGCAACATTCTAGGATATCCCAAAGATTTTTCACTCCCATTTCACTCAGGATGAAATTGTTGGACGATGGCGAGAGATTGAGCAATTTTGATTGATTCAAATTCAGGTGAAGTAGCCGTTGCCTTCAAATTTATAGTACCGCGACCTTCTTTCTTTCCTCGTCTCGTCCATTTGGGTCCTGGGCCGTTGTTAGTAAATGCTCCATCTTTTCCACGGTTTTCAATGATAATATTTGACCATTAATATTTCTACCAATATGTATCAATTTTGCATAAAAAATTAATATTTGAAAATATATGCTAAAATAAATTTAACAATATCTCACATGATATATTTATTATATATATATATATATTAAAATTTATATTTATGGTCACAGTTTATCAAATTTGACTTTGAAAAAGTAAATATGTCATTACTAGTGGGACGGAGGGAGTATGTGGGTGACCAAGTTTTTGAAAACGGAGTAAAAGGCAAAACATTCAAACGGTTGTGCCTTAACTAGTTAACTTTCCGTTACGCCACCCTCATCGGCTCTTGTTGCCTTCCTTAACAAGCCCTCGAGCCTCCTTTATCGACCCTTGCTACCTTCCTAAACAAGCCCGCTACCTTCCTCGTAGAAGCCATTGGATTGTTTCCGAAGGCCAAAAGTAATGATAGAGAACGCTGTAAATAATAATTGTACAATTGTAAGGGACATATCGCACCACCTTAAATACGAAGTCCACTTTTTCTTTTTTCAATTCAATCGTGCCTCACTTCAGTTCAACCTGCACAACTTGGAAAACCATGACCAAAGGGAATAGGCTGCTTTCGATTTTTATCGTTCAATGGGATATGCGTTGAGTTGATTGTCTTGCAACTCAATCGACATTGGGTGTCGGCACAAGAAACAAGTAAAAGCGTTCATCAGTGATCGGGCAAGTAGATATGACTGTACAAAGTCCGTTGATCAAACAAGGGAAACAAATACTTGGCACCAACAGATATCCAGTCTATATAAAACTCCATTCAAATTCAGCAAGATATGATGCCAAACTAAAAATTGTAAAAGGTGCAATCAAATGGTAGAAGTCCAGACAAGTCAATATTATCGCCTTCTGGAACTCATGTAAATCAACACAGAAGTTCATTCTTATTCAAACATTACATTTCGTAAAATACTTTCAACGGGTTACTGAAATTCAGAACCAATTACAGAAAGTAAGATAATTCTTGGCACTGCTGCGGAATAGTATAGTTGCTTCACTATAGTTCCTTGTCGCCAAAATTTTTGCACCAAAGCTGAGAAGGAATTGGGCGAACTGGCTTATGGGGTCGTTGCTGCAATAGGGGGGAAACCTCATGAGTACATGGAAAACAAAACATGTCAGATATAAACATAATTTACACGCAATAGGTGATTGTGCAACAATGCCAATAACAGAACTTTGCCTCCATAAAATGGCTGAGGGTAAACCTTCTCTCTAGCATAGTAGAAAAATAATACAAAACTAAACGAATCGCCTCCAAAGGAAAAGTTGTCGAGCCCTTTAGCAATCAGGACTTATCCTTAGACATGAACAGAAAAGGTGTGATCTTCACAGTTGGCTCGAGTAGCAGTAGAGTTTATTAATTAGAAGATGATTACGCTCCTCGATGGCTCAACATATGAGATTTCATGGCGACATTTTTGTATTATTGTATATCAAGTATACATGATAAAGGCAATCTTTTCACTACAGCAAATGGTGACACAGGGAGAATGTGGGGGGAAGAGTTAAGGACAGATATTAAGCTAAGATAAATATGAAAGGAAAACAAATATCCATCTCAGATACGTTCATAAGCCACTTAAATATAAGCCTTAGAAAGTCTAATTCAAGCAACGAGAATATGGCCTATCAAATCAGGGGGAAAAAACACTAAAACTTTGAAGCATAACAAGTCCCCTGAGCAATTGAAATACACCAGCCAAGATGAAACGAGAAACTATGCAGCAAAGATAACACCTTTAGTCAGGTGTGCTACAATAATTCTAATGATGGAAGTTAGTCTCTCTTACTCATGAAACCGACTATACATCTTATAAATGAAACTATAAAAAGGGAAACATCATTTTCATCGGGTCAACACTGCCTAACAGTACATAAGTGAATACGATACACAACAGCAATTTTCTAGTAGATATACAGAACCGACCATCCAATCACAGGAGAAACCTAAACTAAAAGACAGCTGCCTTTGAATTAGTTCCTTCGATCCCAACTCTTGATTCTATATGCAGCATCCTAGAAGGCTAGAACACATGCTTTAATATTCAATCAAAACCAATGAATTATGGTTCGAAAACCAACAAATGCACTGGGGAAAGAGCAGACCACATGCAAAATAACAACTGTCAACAGCAATGAAAGCCATAAAATCGTCAGCTTTATTACCCAAATTGTTCATTGTAATATTATTAAGCCACCAACAAAATTCAACGTAGTGCTTTTAACTAAAAGGGGGAAATAAATAACCCTAATTCCGATCAAGGAGACCTACAGTACACCCTAGGAAGCCGACCAATACCAAATCCAAAGCTTCTCTACCAAAGCAATCGAATAGCATCACTTAATTCAACCGAATAGACAGTCTGATGCAAAGATTAATAAATAGAATTAAACATGATTGAGCTAATTAAGGGAGAGCGTAGAGGGGGACCTCGAGCTTGGCGGAAAGCATGGCGATGGGGATACAGGCTAGGAAGATGCCGGTCATGGCAATGGCGGTGTTGCGCTTCCAGTGCTTGGGCCTGCAGTAAGGCCCACCGGGCATGCTCCACACTTTGGCCCGGAAGTCGCCGCCGTGGCCGTGGGATGCATCGACGTGACCGTGATCTCCTCCGCCCATTCTGTCCTTCCTCTCTTCTTCTTCCTGAGCTGCGATTTCGCTAGGGGCTACTTCAGTAAAGTGAAATGGAATTGCCAAGACCTCCGGCCGATCCAATACGAGCCTGTGCTTCAAAACATAATACCAATTTTGCCCCTATTCTACACTTCAATTCATCTTCTACTTTTAATAAAAAAAATAAAGAGCGAAATGCATATATAACCCTGCATAATTCACGAAAGTGCATATATAACCTTGAAATAATTGAAAGTGCAAATATAACCATTGATAATTAGTATATGTGCACATATAACCTTTTCTGGCAGTTTATGGCCTGAACTCAATGAAAAGACCATTTTGCCCCTCTACAAAAAAATAAAAATACAAAAAATATTGAAATTACCTTCATACCCTGAATTCCAATATTTTTCCTCTTTCATTTATTATTTCTTTCCTGAATCACTAAATTATAGACGACAAGGTCACCCAATAAACCAGCGCCACCTCCGTTGTGTCAAGAATCACCTCATCCAGCGGTGGGTGGATGAGTGATTGAGGTGCCGGTGGATCGTAGACGGCGGGATTGAGGCGGTGGATCGTAGACGGTGGGTGGATGAGCGATTGTGGCGGTAGGATTGAGGGATTGAGGCAGCGAGATTGAGGGATTGAGGCGTCGGGGTTGAGATGATGGTTTTGAACGGTGGTGGGTTGGTGTTGCGTGGTGGCGGGTGTTGGCGGGTTGGTGTTTGTAGGGGAGTTAGGGTGAGGTTGCTGGTGAGGTGGATGTGGGTGGGATGAGGGGTAGTGGTGGTGGTCGGGCAGTGCGAGTGGGGTTGGGGATGGTGGGTGGTGGCAGCGGGGCTAGGGTGGTGACTGTGGGGTGGTGGCAGGGAATGGTGGGTGGGGTGGTGGCCGGGAATGAGGTTAAGATTTAATGCGAGACAATGTTGGAGACCAATACATGCAGAAACAAAATGAGTGGAATCAAGGATGGTGATTCCGACGGATGGTGATTCCGGAGACCCGATGAATGTTTTGAATAAAGCTTGAAAAAGGGAGTACGTCGTGCCGAAGACGTTAAATAAACTCGATTTTGGTCATCCGGATAATCATTGATACTCCGTTGATGTAAGTGTGCCTCTTTGTTAAAATTAATTTTCCTTTAGAATAATGCAATTTTGAGCGTTTTTATTGTTTCACTTTGAAATTTATTAGATTCATCTTTCCTATACTTTGGAGCAATATTATGTTTGGTTTGTATTATTTTTTATTTTGCAGAACATTAGAATATGGCCAGGGGAAAGAGGCGTTGCCACGGACCTTGTAAATTTGTCACAATCCGTGTCAAAAAAATTTGAAGCAGAAAAAAAGGCCAGGGGACAGAGCCGTTGTCACGGACCGTGTAAATTTGTCATGGTCGTGTCAACAATTGCAGCAGAAAAAAAACATGGCCAGGACTCTATCCGTTGCCACGGACCGTGTAAATTTGTCACGGTCCGTGTCAAGTTGGGGCTGCTTCACTTGTCCTTCAGATATTACCCAAAACCCTGTTCTTTTTTCTTTCCTTCCCATTCCAGCCGAGACCCTTTTTTTCTCCCCCCTTCAGCCACTGTCCTCCATTTTTTTCGTCGGAAACAACCACGACCTCTCCGCCAAATTCACCCCATCTTATCTCCCACCTATCACCCTCACATCCATCAACACTCAAGCATCACAAAACTCTCAAGAAATTGATTCAAAACTCAAGAACCCTAAAATTTGGGTGTTCTTGAATTTTGGTACAGTTCTCCCCCCTTGCTCGAATTGGACATCACCGGAGGCATACTAGCCGCCATGGAGAAGCGGGACCTTCTTGGTCCTAGTTGTGAGTATTTTTTTTCTATCGTTCTCTTTCCCCTTTATTCCACATTTATGCTTTGATCTTTTACATGCATTAGGCACAATGCTAGATTTTAAGTGTGGGGTGGGGGAATTAACATGTTCTTGATATGATATTGCTCCTTTTCCATTGCTCTTTTTTTTAATTAGGAATATTGTCAGCAATTCATGATTAATTGATTGAATTAGAAATATATAAAATATAAATTTTTATCCAAAAAATATACTATAATTCATCATCTTAGACAAAAAAAAGTCTTAAATTGTCAATATTTAATAATTATTAATTATGCAGATTAAAGAAAGTTCAAATTTATGATAATATAAATTTAGTATTAAAATTAATATATAATATACCTTAATGCAAAGACGGAGTTGAAATAGAATTATAGAAAGATAAAGGTTTAAGTTGCAATATTAAAAATTTACTATGCAACGTGTAGTAGGATTCAGTATGGTTACCATACCAACAATATCGGTATATTATTTTTTTTAAAACCAATACCGTATCAAATCCTTGGCATACCAACACATCGGTATACATAAAAGTTGGTTGGTATCGGTACGGTAAATACCACGGAATATAAGTTATAATGAATTAATTATATTTTCATAAACAAATTATAAATAATTAAAATTTTCTATTGTGTAATATTAATTTTAGAAAATTAAATATTCTCTAATTATAACAATAATAAATTAAGATAATATCAAAATTATGATACATTTTGAAAAAATTTCAAAATTATAGGATAAATAAAACCTCATTGCAATAAATAAAAACAAACATCAAATTGCCCCATTAGTTACATCGAATTAAAAATGCCTCCGTCTAACAGTTGCTCGGTCTAAAATAAGAATTTGTGTAATAAGTAAGTTATAATAAATAAAAGAGAATTGTGATTTTAATTTTTTTTGTAAGGTTTAGAACAAAAATGTAAGTTTTCAAGAAATCTATTTTAAGAAAATATTTTAAACTTTTACCAATATCCAACATATTGAAACAAAAATATAAATTAAATGTGTAAATTATTAATTTGGTTCTATATTAACAAATGACTAAGTCTTATAACTAAATAGAAGCTCAAATTTCACATAATATTAGTTATATTGTTAATATATAAATATGTGGTACGGTACGGTAATACCATGGTAATATTTTCTCAATACCATTATCATACCATAAAAAATGTGTGGTACGGTACTACCATACCACATGATCGATTACTAACATTTTCAGTACAAATGGTACGTGGTTCGGTTGGTTGGTACGGTATTTTGGCTCAAATTGTCAGCCCCAGTTATAAGTTTGTGACCGGATTAATGTAACCCAAAATTTTTATCTTGATTTCTTCTAATTTGCAATTTAAACTTTGGTTTTTCCATAACTTATGGAAAAATGATTTTTCAAAAGACGAACTCATTTTTTTAATACTATTACCAATCACATATTGATATGTGCTAAATATGCCATTTCTAAATACTAGTTAACAAAAATAAAATAAAGTCGTATAAATATACAAATTCTTGGGAAAGACCACATTTTCATAGGCATATGGAAGACGAGGTTGAATTATAATTATAGAAAGATAAAAGGTTTTAGTTGAGATATTAAAAATTTATTATATAACGTGCAATAGTTATAAGTTTATGAACCAATTATTGCAATCCAAAAATTTATCTTAATTTTTTCTAATTTTTAATTTAAATGCTGATCTTTCCATAACTTATGAAAAGATGATTTTTCAAGAGACGAACTCAGTTTTTAATATTATTACCAATCACATATTGATATGCACTAAAATATATCATTTCTAAATATTAGTTAATAAAAGTAAAATAAAGTAGTATAAATAGAGAAAGTCTTGGGAAAGACTGCCTTTTCATAGGCATATGGAAAGACGAGGTTGAATTAGAACTATAGAAAGGTAAAAAATTTAGTTCCGATATTAAAAATTTATTATGCAACGTCAAGTAGTTATAAGTTTATGACTCGATTAGTGCAGTCCAAAAATTTTATCTTAATTTTTTCTAATTGCAATTTAAATTTGGTCTTTTCATAACTTATGGAAAAACAGTTTTCAAGAGACGGACTCCAAGAAAAATTGTAAATAAAATTTACAAAGTGTTAAATAAACCATTGAAAGTATTTACAAATAAAATCTTCCAGTACTTTAGTTAATATTTATATAAAGCATTTTATACTGATTTTTGTCTCAAAATTAAAATATATTAGAAACATTGATATATATATATATATATATAAATAAAAGTTATTCCATCTATTGTTCTATATGTTTAACATAGTAATTTTAAATATTTTTGTAGGCAAGTTAAATTACGTGGAAAGAATTGGTTGCAGTGAGTAGGTGAAAATGATTCACTTATTATCATGAAATGAGCTATGATAATATTAAAAAGATAAACTAAAATGGAAAGTGTATCAAATTTAAAAATATATATTGTAAAAATAAGTATTATGAAAGAATTTCCCTAACAAATGGAGATTGAGAGTACAAAAAGAATGTGCATTCTCATAAATAGGGTATGATTAATTACTTATTAATTGAAAAACATTGAAGTATAGGAAGAACACTGAAAATGGGGAAGCGATTTGCATTGTAAACTGGGGATTTACTTTATAAAATATTACATTTTCAATTAATTTTAGAAAGTGATGTGGAATTATATGTGAATGTCATGTGACAAAAATTATGTGTGAATGACATGTGCCAAAAATGATCTCCTTTAATATATACTATGATTATTGCATTACTTAAAATGAATTCAAATATCGCAAAATTAAATACTCAGCTCATTAGAATTCTCATAAGATGCGATTGATTTTTAGGTACTCCCTCTTTTCCACCTCTATTTGCACTCTTATTTTTATATACTATTATCTATTAAAGTTTGACCGCATATTTGAATAGATATATAAACAATAATATTATCGTATATGATATTATTGAATTTATCGTAACAAGTAATTTTTAAATATTAACTTATTATTTATCATTATTATATTTAGATAAACATACTAACGGTCAACATGTTTTTTGATTAGCGTAATAATAATTACTGTACAAATAAAACTGGGACAGAAGGAATATGAAAAAATGGCAACACATACTTATATCTAAATATGAAATAATCATATCAGTCTCTTTCAGAAAAATAAATAAATCATATCAGTCTTAACATCTTACTTTCCGTATGCTATTTAGAACGTTTAAAATCAGAAATAAACGTTGACCTATTCTCTTACTTATTTTAATATTGTAGAAACACGAAAAATGATTTTACGAAAAAAAACATGTTACTATGCAGCCTTTTATTTTTATCCAATTCCAACAGTAAAGTTTGAAGAAATAAGGCAGAAAATAAAATGTTACTTTAAAAGGCTAGGCTGCTAGGTTGTTATTTGGATAGCATAGGCCCCTGTCCGTCATTTCACTCCGAATCTCATTCTTCTTCTTCTTTCTTACTACATTCTTCTAGTTAGTTAAGGATTCAAGCATAGGGTCCATTTCTATCCTTAATCCCTTCAACCAGAATCAAATTATAAACAAATCATTTCTCAATTCCCAAATCCTTTGAATTTGTGTTTTTACCATCTGGGTTTGTCTCCAGAGGCTAGATCGCGGTGTTCATGATCGGGATTGCTCTTCTGAATGTGAGTCCGCTAATCGTTTTCTCTTTTTCTTGGGTTTGTGTGTTTTTGCTCAGTTACGAGACGTGAGGTTCGGGATTGATTGATAGATTTTTATTTCTTTTAATTGGCCCTCTGTTTTTCTCTGTCGGTACGGGATCTAGTGTGTAGCTTTTGGGCTGTTTCATTCTAATTAGATTTATACGATTGCAGATTGCTATGACATGATTCCGAAACTGAAATTAAACTGTTTTTTTGTTTTTGTTTTGATAAGCTTATGAGATGGAAGAGAGCGGGCTTGATGAGAGGAAATGGGAGGACCTGGACATAGACATACTGGTGAAGATATTTCAAACATTTGACATCATCGAGCTGACATCTGGGATCGGCCATGTCTGCAGCAACTGGCGATTGGCTGCATCTGACCCTCTGCTCTGGAAGACTCTGGATTTGACAATGCTCAGGTCCAATTTCATCAAGATTCCGCTCGAGCCTTATGTCTACGTGGATGGTCGCTCTGACAAGCTACTTACCCGGGTCTTGAAGATAGCCCTCAACCTCAGTCGCGGGCACATTCGGACTTTAATATTCCATTACAATCTTTATGTCAGCGATGATCAGATTACCTATACTGCTGAGAGGTATGTTATCCCTTCTTCTTATTATTAACATATCCATTTTATAGTGATGATGGTTTTCATCTGCATATGGTCTATTTGTTTCTCATCTTATCTAATTGCTCTTTAATCTTTACCTGTTGTAATGAACTTGTTACCTTCTTGTATTTGGTTAGAAATCACGAATACTTGAATGTTGAGCACATTAGTTTGTGATTCTATGACGGGGATGTCTACGGTCTGCATTGGAGACTGGGTACAGAAGACAACCGGATAAGTATCCTTTTTTTGTGAGAATAGATACAGGATATTAGACAAACAGGGCAGTATTCTTTGTTTCGTGAGAATGAATACAGGATAATGGACAAACAGGGATTAGGAGGAAAGTAATTAAGGGTGATAGAGGGTAAACTGATTAAGCAATCAGTGGAATGTTTGAGCTGAAAAATGTTTTAACTGAGTTTTAGAAATCATTGTTTAAGCATTCACGTGTATTGTTTTCATTTTACCTTGTTCCTTATGGGAATTTAGCGAGTTTACAGGTGGTACAGGACATCTTAATCCTGTCACGTAACTTAAGGGATTTTGGATTTGCGTTGTATGTGTCCTCCTTTTGTCATTTGAATAACTTGCACTTAGGACCATTCCAGTGAATACCTTGCCCAAAACAGATTATAGATAAGTAAATGCATAGATTCTGAATAAATTTATGGATCTGACGTGTCCACGATTGGTGTTGCAGGTGTCCAAATCTTAGACGCCTTGTTATGCC
>JAULKJ010000006.1:14851766-14866609 GCA_032355405.1 Rubia balearica
TATTATACGTAGGTAAAGATATTAACGGCCGAACATGTTTCTTGAACTGCGTGATAATGATTGCTGTGCAATTTAAGTTGGGACAGAGGGAGTATGCAATATTGATGGATTCATTGTAATAAGTAATTTTTCAATATTGACCTTTTATTTTTAATTATTATACTTAATTAAATATATTAACAACTAAACATATTTCTTAAGAACGTGAAAAGTATTCTGTATAATTTGGACCGGAACCGAGGGAGTAGCTAACATGAGGCACCATCAAACATTCCAAATCTTATGGTTAAATGTAGTTTTATAATAAAAGGACGGGTACGAAACAGTTGACAGAACAACTTAATGGCGACTTAATGCATTTTTCAACCTCCTGCAGGCTGCAGCACGACATCATCTTAATCTTAATTAAATTCGATCAGATGTTCTTTGACTCAGTCTTCTTCTGCCATACATTTCTCTTATGCTCCCCCATTCTACTATTTATTTCATGCAAAATTTATTACTCCCTTTGTTTCTCTTTTATTGCCACACTTGTTTGGGTTATTTCTTTTATATTGGCACACTTTTCATTTTTTATAATATTCTTTCAATTTCATTCACTCATTTTCTCTACTTAAATCCAAGCAGCTAAATATATGGTGTCACTTATAGAGAAACGGAGGAAGTCGATTTTATTGTAGTTTCTAACATTTATAATTATTATTCATATAAAACTATTGTTTGATTTTTAAACATGCATGTTGAAACTTATATTAAGTTATAATTAGAGTTAACTTTGTTTTTCATTTTTTTTCTTGATGGAGTTTCTTCACGATTAATAAGTGGTGAGATTCCCCTCTTAATAAGTGTAGTGTATCTTTTACCTTGTATATGTGGGGGATTATCTTCTCGTGATGTTTGTGAAAGTGTCAGTTTGCTCATGGTTTGATCATATCCGTCATCTAGATATGAATTTGATCACATGTTCATGTTCTAGTTTCGATGGTGTTAAAAATATAGCAAATCCTTTGTGTGGAGTAGTGATATTGATTCGTAATACGCTTCTTTTTGCCAAGAGATCAGGGGGGAAATATTATAAATTTTTTTATTGAATCTCATTTCTGTAATCTTATTATAGATGATCCAGTTGACGTGTTACAAAAGACTACTTAAATTAAATGTCAGTTCACTTATTGTAATATCCATTGACATGTTTTCCTAACATTCCTCTAAATGTTCTTATTAAATAATAAAATAAATGTATGTGATCTTAGTTTTAAGATCTTATTTTAATTAGGTGTAGCACTAGATAGGACTTTGTAACTTATACTTTCTTTATCCCCTTTAATTGATCTAAACGTTTAATTTAAATATCTTATTTTTTTTTATATACTCTCTTCGTGTCAGCATAAATTGCACAAAATCTTTTTCACGGTGTTCAAGAAATATGTTTGACCTTTAATATGTTTAACTACGTATAATAACTCCAAATAAAAAGTCGATATTTAAAAACTACATATTACGATGAATCCAACAACATCACCTACGATAATATTATTCTTTATATATCTATTCAAATATGTGATCAATTTGACAGTTTTGACTGTCAAATAGTAAGTGTGCAGGTTATACTGGGACAGGGGGAATAGTATGTTTTCACATAAATCAATTTTATTCTATTTTATCATTACTTTCAGTATATTATTTTTTTTTAGGCAAAATTTTGGGAAATGCAGTCTTTCCATAGCCATATGAAAAGACAGAGTTGGATTAGAATTATAGAAAGGTAAAAAAAAATTTGGTTGCAATATTAAAAATTTATTATTCAACGTATAATCGTTATAAGTTTATGACCGAAATAATGCAACCCAAAAATTTTATCTTGATTTTTTTAATATGCAGTTTAAACATCAATTTGTCCATAACTTATGAAAAAACCGTCTTTCAAGAGACGAACTATTTATTGTATTCACCTTTCACTCTATTATTTTTCTTCCACAAACTTATTCTTTTTCTTTAAATTTCAATTTTTTAATATCCAACTAGAGTAGGATCTCTTAAAAACATGGAGCAAGTATATTTTATAATAAGCATTTGTGCATACAATCGATCACAAGCTGTAACCCATTTTTATATATTAATGAGAAGGAGTCCGACTATTTGTTTAAAAATAAATAAAAATCCGTGCGAGTGCTCAAGCAATCAATTAAGAGTTTGGAAAATGAGTGGGTTTCTTAACGGGCGGTCGGTCCATAAGCATATGGACAAGCCACCTATTTTTTACGTTATATATTGTATTTGTTAAATTACATACTAAAAATTTTAAAAATATTTTTTATGTTATAAAATTTTATATTTTCACATTCAAATACATATTATTACTTGCTTTAACTTTTAAAATACAATATTTAAATTTTATAAAAAAAATTACAATATTTAATGTAAAAACAACCATTGACTGTTCCATAAGTTTATGGAAAAGTCGCCTTCCTAATAATTTCTCTCTTAGAAAAATACTTTATGACTTGCATATTTAAAATTGATGATCGTAGTGTAAAATATATGTTTTTTTAAAATTCTATAATAAATAGGTTCTTTATTGGTAATTGATTTGAACTAGTAAATAAGTAGATCCTATCCGGTTCAACTTATTTCATTTTTCAATCAACTCAACTCAGGTTTTCTCTACTTTTCTTAGTTCTTCTCAACTCTTCTAGTTGTTATCAACTTTTATCAACTCCAATAAATTCATCTCATCTCTTCTTAACTCTAATAATTTCAGCTCGTCTATTTTCAAGCTCATTCAAATCTATTTAATTTAGAAAGTTCTTTAATTTATTTTGAATATAAAACTTATAATAAATGTTGTTTATATTTGACTTTATATGAGGGGGTGTATTGAAGGAAACGCCTCGCTATTCGTAAGGGGTTGTTGCTAAAAATAAGAAAAAGAATAGTTGAATGATTTTAAAAACATAACCTGTCCTTTTTCATTTTTAACCGTTATCTTCTTTTAATTATTTTTTGTTCAGTTACGTTTTATTTAGTTTCATTCAATTTGATTCAGTTAAGTTCAATGTGATTCATTTTAGTCTAACTTTATTCAGTTCGGTTCATTTGAATTTAGTTTAGTTCAATTTGATTTGATTAAGTCCAGTACAGTTTGATTCAGTTCAACTCAACTTAATTCGTTCAATTTGATTCATTCCAGTTCAATTAGATTAGGTTCAGTTCATTTTGATTCTGTTTAGTTCAACGACAATTAATTCAGTTAAGTTCAAGACAATCAGCTCAACTCAACTCTTCTCAGTTCCAATAAATCCAGCTCCAATTAACTCAACTCAACTGTTCTCGCCTCTTCTCAGCTCCAATAAATCCAGCTCCAATCAACTCAACTTAACTGTTCTCGACTCTTTTCAACTCCAATAAATTCGGGTCAATAATTCAACTCAACTCTATTTCAACGGAACTGGACATGGCCTAACTCTTAATACACCATGAGTTACTTCCGCAGAGCGACAGTTGAGAGACTTTTAAGACACACTGAAACATGCTAACTGACCTCTATATTTATTCAATGTCCGCATCGTTGCCCCTTCAAGAACACAATATGTGTGTTTGACCTCTCCATTTATGAAATGACTAACAATAGCACACAATGAAATTCAAGAAAATGCATGCCACAGCCACATTCTTGGCCTTGTATTCATTGAATCTGAAGATAACAAGCTAAGATCTCGAGTTGACCTAAAATAAGTTAACCAATTAAACTCTAAGCATATACGTACTCTCTCTATCTCTATAACGTGTAATCAAATTAGACATTTTGGAGGTCAACCTCACTCAAATCAATAGCCAAATTCATGTCTCATCTCTTTGACTTTCCTACAGTACCTGAATTATTCCTCATAGCCTTGTTTAAATTTACATTTCCCAACGTTAGTCAACTTAACACGCATGAAACTCAGTTTCCCCTATAAATACATCCACCAAATCATTCCATAACATCCACCAAATCAACCTCTTCAAACAAAACAAGCTATCTATCTAAGCCCGAAAGTCCAAAACATTATCAAAATGTTCCAAAGTCGCGATCATACCCGGTTCATCCTCTTCGCTTTCATGGCGATGATGCTGTTTTCCGGCTGCCGGTGCCGGAAAGACCCCGCGTCGAAAGAAGAAGCAACAACAGCAGCAGCAGCAGCAACAGCAACAGATGAAGCGAAAGTGTCAGAAGAGAGGGTGAGAAACAACTTCTTCACCTCGTATTCCCGTCACTTCGGCGAGGTCCCGGAGTCGCTGAAGAAGATCCACGTGGTTTCCCGGCGAGAAGTTCCGACCGGGCCGAACCCTCTGCACCACTGATCGGCGGTGCATCATGCTTAGACTGATTAGTGAGTCTAAGAAATATTTATGAGGTTATGTACTTTATATGTAGACGGTAATTAATTACTCAGATATATACATGACACGGATTAGTTAAAAGAGTTACTATTATGATTCTCTTTTGGCAAACATCTTATACTATGTTATGTAGATCATCATAAAACATGTGAGATTTTCTGCGGATATTGTGTTATTTGATGTTTATTTTTGAGACTTTTGATATACTCCATATCTAAGATTCTTGCAGAAATCGGTGTGAACACGCTATGTATAACACTGACTCCATTTAACTGCAAAAATTTTTAAAACATGTTTGACCATCAATAACTTTAATTGTGTACAATAACGAACGTCAAAGTTATCGTTGGTCAAATAGTTTCTAAAAGTAAATAATCCGTTATTATATAAAATTAAAATTATCGGTGGTCAAATATGTCTTTTAAAATTTTCAGAATAAATAGAGTCATCGTTAAGAAATCTAGTGAAACAAACATGTGCTGTTTACAGAAAAAGAAATGTCGGTATAAAGCCAAGATTATTAGTTGACTTGTCATGAATCTCGCTGAAAAACAGCAATTTTGCTAAATTTTTCCTTCTCTTATTTTCTTGTCGTGGAATTTTTTTTCCTAGTTTATTAAGACTTGCATATAATGAAGGGCATGTTAACAGTTCATACACTCTAGCTTATTTATTGCTAACAGAGTAACAGCGTATGAGGAAATGATGTGGATCACTACTTTACTTCATTTGCTCTTATGCTGACGAGTTCTAGTACGTATGAATAGTGCTTTTCTTTTTAAAGATAGTTATATCATTTATTTTATAATTAATGAAAAGATCGATGCAAACGAATATTTTCAAGTAGGAAGGCACAACTAAAGAGCATGTTCAAGTTTTTTCTCCAAAGCATTATTTTAACACAAGTTTAATGAACAAATACAAAAATTCTAAATACAAACACATTAAAAAAAACTAATGTAATCCATCGTTTCTTACGATGTAGTACTCCCTCCGTCCCAAAGTAGTCTGAAGAGAGAATGTGGGACTTTTAATTTTCTAACGTGTGAAAAGACCAAACTACCCCTGTCTTATTCCTTTGGCTAAGCGCTCTAGATATGCTCTCGATGCTTCTTTCTCCATCTCTCTGCCATCCACCTATCTCTGTCGTCCATTGAGCAGTGCTGCAGTGCCACTTGGGCTGGGCCTCTCTTTGCCTCTCTTCGTTCAGCTCTCCAACACCACTCGAGCTGGGCAGATTTGAGTAGCATCAGACTTGGGGGAGAGAGATGATTTCCGCTGCGCCGCTGACTCAAGGGTGGTGACGACGAAGGAATTGGTGGTGAGCTGGTGTCAATGGTGGTGGCGTCAGAGAGTGGATCACGACGGAGATAGGTGACGGCGACATAGGGTCACGATGGAATCGGTGGTGGTGTTAGAGGGTGGACGCCAGTGACTCTAGAAGAAGGGGAGGCAGTGGATCTGGAAATATGGGAAGCCGAGGGGAGGTAAGGAGCCGAGGGGAGGAGATGGAAAGAGTGGCGACAGAGGCAAAATGAGGGTGAGTTTTGAAATCTAGGGTTGAGGAGTAGAGGGTTTGTGGGAATGGGTTGGGCTTATGTAAAATTTTAAATTTGTAAAAGTAATTATGTCTTTTAGAAAGTTGAGTTTTTCTAAAAGAGGAAGGTGTGCAGATTTACCTAGGACAGCAAATAAGGAAAGTGTGCAGATTCAGGTGGGACGGAGGGAGTAATATGACTCCCAATTTTTTTTGAAAGTGTTGAATTAACCTCAAATTGACCGGAACTTACAGTCAATGTCGGCCTACAGTGATATGATAACAAAATCCAAATTTAATCTAGTAACAAAGAAGGAAAATGCTTATGTGTGAGTTGTAACTCTCATTTCCTTCATGTGACAAATGATGCTGAGTTTTTCAAAAGTGTCGAAAATAATTCTAAGTTGGCTTAAGCTCGCAGTTAACGTCGATTGAGGCGCCCATTAAAATTACCTAAAAGCTCTCGCATTTAATATGTTAAAGCTTTTGGAAAAAAAACTGATCGCCTTTCTCTTCTTAATGCTTTCGCCTAAGCACTCGTCGATCATCACTTTTATATAATAGAACTCAGATTTACCATCATTTTTTTAAAAAATGGAGAGAGATAGTTCAATATGCCATGTGATGAATTGTTTGACGCATGAGAGGAGTAGGACCAAACTCTAAGGAACGCAAATAGGCACATTAAGTATGAAGTATCAGATTCTCCGTCTTCCACATCATCTTTCTTCGAGAACTCAAAGTCGTCTTTACACCACCGTCTACTTCTCTGGAGGAGCTATATAGTAGGATCAAATTCAAGGTTGAAGGAATCAACAACAAATTCAACCTAATTTGCCTAGCGTTGGGGTTTACTAGAACATTTGACTTCTCTATTTCTCTCGCGACATGAGAAACAAGTAAAGTATCATGTCCACAATGACAGCCATGCCTGAAATCAATGGGTATGAATCCCAAAATCATACTTCTATGTTTTAGTTCAATCTGCAATTTGACTATTCATTAAGTCAAAATTTCTTAATTTTGACCACAAAATTGAATTGGTGTGTAAATACTAATACTATTGTGTGATACCTTGTTAGATTCATTATGACATGTATATATATATATTCAAAATATTAGTTTTTCACAAGTTTTAATCATACTAAATGAAATATATTAATGATTAAACATTTTTCAAATAAACTATTAAAAGTCGAAACGTGCACATTAAGTTGGTACACAGTCAGTAATGATTTGGGATAGTTCAGTACCCCTAGTTGGTACTTAGGAATTACTTTTGTCATCCAGTATTCTGAGTCGGTACTCATATGCTACACACACGAGTACTGATCACCTAATCTCACCTTTTTTTGTGAGCTAAATTGATGCATCGTCAAGAGTTGTGTAATTTTATTATTTATATTTGTATGCATAAAATATTAAAATGTTATTGTGGATTGAGATTTTTTCTCAAAATGGTTCGAAAATTACGAAAATTGACAATTCAGGGTATTTAAGAAAATTAAATAGATTTGGTCAAAAAAGGAAAAAAAAAGAAAATTAAATAGATTACTCATCCATTTAACACTCATAGATAACGTACGCATGTGACAGCTGGCAGAGCGATTCTGATGCTGGCGGAGCGATCCTTCCATTAATTCAGAATTAATTCGACTTTCCATTCAAAATGTGAGAAAAATAGGCGCTTAAATCCAGTCCCCAAACCGTTCAAAAAAAAAACGTAAAAATAATACCTGTGCATCCAGAAGTGCAGCAGACCGGAGAAGACGAGGCAGCAGAATAAGGCAATAATTTAGTTCATTTATATAAAGAAATAGAGAAATAAAAGCATTTCCAAAGAAACTGAACAATTGGCTGCCCACAGTTTGTCCTGTTCCCCAAATTCCGCTTCTTCCGGACTCCCATCGCCGCCGCCCTGCTTCGCTAGCTTCCGCTGATTGAGTCTGAAGAAAGAAGGGGAAAAAAGGGACCCCATTTCCCCCAAAAAGGCTGTGCTTGATTACATGATTCTCAGTTTGGATTTTGCGGTTTCCTTTTACGCCAGGGCCAGAGGTTAGAGATGCTGTTTGTGTGTTTTGTTTGTTTGTTTTTGAAGTTTAGGGTTTTTCGGTGGGCTTCTTATTTTGAATTTTGCAGGCGGAGAATTCGAGGATTCGTTGAATGGGGAAGGAGCAGCAGCAGTTCTCTACTGATTGGCTTCCCGAGGGCTGGAAAGTGCAAGTTAGTAGGCGAAAGACTGGAAAGATAGACAGGGTATGGAATGTTTTTAGCCGTAGAAATGATTTATGTTTTTGGATTTATGTTGTAACATTAGCGGATGTGCTGCTGGAATCTAAGTTAGGGTTTTGCCTTTGGCTTCTTAAATGATCGCTTAGAAGGCATGTTACAAGGATGTGTGGTTTGGGGTTACGTTTTGGTGTTTATCCAGGCAAACATGGTGAGATTTTCCTCTCGAGGGAAATGTGTCAATATGCTGACTAATTTGGATTTCGCAAGGTTCACCTGATTTTGCATTGAGAAATCAACTGTTTGTACAATATTTTTAGTTACAGAGTTTATTAGTTACTAATTTGTCATTGATGTGTCTTATGTACTTCGAAATTTGTTTGCAAGTTGTGAGTGGTATGGTATCATTGTATTATGTAAAAGAGGCGTAAGGAACATTTGAGCTTAAGTTAATATATTCTGTTATGTATGGAAAGGGAGGAGGATCAAAGGATATGTTGAGCTAAACATGCATGCCACAAATGCCTGTTAATTGTCTCGTGCGTGTGTGTGTTTGTACCTCAGAAAACTTTTAAAGCCTTGAATGTTGGAACTTGTGTGCTTATTGATTGGATGTGTACAGTCTTAAGTGTATGATTTTTTATGCTTCCGAGTTCCTGGGATTTTATGTGAGCATTGTTGCCTTCATTTCTGTCCTTTAAATTAATAACAGTACTTTGTAGTGAATTGCCTCTTTTTTCCACTCTTTTCCTTCTCCTGTTAAGCTCAAGAGGAAATGTCATATCATTTGTAGTGTTATATTGACCCCTCGAATGAACACAAGTTCAACTCAAAGCCAAAAGTTCTTCGCTACCTGAAGAAGGCTGGTATAGACCACTCTATACGTGAGGAATCTGAAGCCAAAACCACCTCCCAATCTTCAGCAGCAGTGAGTTTATTCTAAAATATATTTTCCCGATTTACCTGCTAGTTTTATCAAGCACATAGATCTTGTTGCATTTGATTACCTGGAGACATTCCTTTGACCGTCTCTTAATATTCAGCTTGTAGAAAAAAAGGCTAATACAGCAGAATCTCCTGCCAAGTTGATTAAAGAACCAAGTGTTACAGATAAGGGCAACGAAAACAGTGGACACTCGGTAATCCAATTTAAATTTCTGTCTTTTCAATATGAAATGCTCAGGTGTGCTGAATGGTGGATACAGCAGCTACAGCCCTCGACCAAGGGCAGGGTTGGTGCGATGTTTGTGCACTGTGCACTCTCCATCATGCCCCTGCATCACTTGCCACATGTGGTTTTTTGTGTACTATGTATTTATGTTACATGTTTTCACTTCCTCTTTACTGTAAAGTATTTCTGAGACCCCTTATGCATCAAATTAAGTGCACTAAATGCTTTTATTTTTTACGTCTATCTGGTATCTACAGATGCATGTAATTCTTCCTATATGTTGCAATTATTTTTTAAGTTATGTGTTACCTAATCTGGCAATAGTAATATTAAACCTCAGCTCATGATTATTTCTTCATCTTTTGTATACAATATTCATAAAATGGAAATTTTCAGCTACTTATGATATCTTTTTTCCATTCCTTTATGCTCCCCGGTGATATGGTTTTATTTTAACTTACCTTTGGATAACAGCAATCCTGTTCTTCTCCTCACATTTTCTGTTCTTGCTATTGTTAGTTGTTGCTGCTGAACTTCAGATATTTGACGTTGGTTAAAAGTGTAGCTTCATTAATGTCTTTTGAACGTTTTAAATCACATATCACGAGTTAAATATCTGTTGCTTTTATGTCTCAGTTAGCTGCTGAAAGTGAAGAGAAGATGGTTGCTGGCAGTAAATCAGAACAGCACACCGTTAACAAGCAAAGCCTGATTATAGGTGCTTCATTATGATTCCCATTACACGTGTGCAGTGTTTGTGTGTCCTTTTGCAGTGTTTGTGCTTTGTGTGTCTACTTTGTTTGTACAGTATATAATAAACGCTGTATGGAAGCTGTGGCTTATCTGATTTTGACTGCACGTGTCTCATCTGTGAGATTATCTACGCATTAATTTTATTGCCAGTATATGTGGTTTCATTATTTTCCAATGGTTGTGGGCGACATTTAAAGAATTTCTTTCATTGCTTTAGGATTTGTTGTTTGTTTAATGTGTTGCTACCTGCTGCATAATGTTTTTACGGAATGTATTGGTGTTGCAGGGACTGGTCAGTTGAAGAATAATGATCAGGCTCCTTTGAAGAACCTGAAAGGAGGAGTGGAAGCAGCCAAAGCCAGGAATAAAAAACGAAAGAATGTGAAAGTGGATGACCTGCCACGGCGGGCTTCAAGACGGATTGCTGGCATTGAAGCCGATGATGTTTCATTGGAGCCACCAACAGTTCTCACCCGACCTCGGCTTTCTGCAGGAAAAAGGCCGAGTCACTCGGACGTGGATAGCAGCGCTGACAAAGGTGAGAAGCCAGCAGATTCAGAAGAACAGGCCAAAAGGTCGAGCCCTGAGCACGAAAGCAAAAATCAGAACGTGGAAGTGGTGCTAGACGTTCCAATCAGCGAGCTGCTGAATGACCCGTGCATTGAATTCGCGATCAAAACGCTCACAGGTGCGATGCCGCTGCCTACTGGGGATGAAAAGCCAGTGATCAGCCTGAATCAGGGATCATCCTCGACGCTGCCTGAGGTAGTTGCTGATCAAGGGCCGGACGTGTTTCAATCTCCTACTGACATCTGGGCGGACCCATGCTTTGAGTTTGCTGTGAAGACATTGACCGGGGACCTGCCAGTGGACACCGTTCCAGTCACGGAGGCCAATGCCGGTGTTCAATCAGCCCTTCAGCCTAAGAATAAGCAGATGAGCTCGACCGGTACTGCCCTTCGCTAGGACATCTTGCGTGGTTTAGAGGTTAGATACCATTCAGATGTTTCTCAGATTAGGTTAAGCTCTCCTCTCCTACGTTGTGTGTTAGTCTTGGGCATGTAAAAGCTGATAACTTTTAACTTAGATTAGAACTTTAGGGGTACTATTTTGGGCAATGAAGCATCATCCAGGGGAGGAAAATCTAGGAATCAAGCTGCATTTATCCATTGCGATATGTTTTATGTGTAGCCCTCTTTATTATATTAAAAAAATGCTATTTAAGTATTTACCTCTTTGGCAAGTCAACCACAGTTTAAAGAATACAAAGGTTTAAGTGAGACGGTCTCACTTATTCTTATGATGAGATATAGGGTTTGTGTATAATTATTTAAAGATAAGATAAGAGATTACATGAGGTGCTTTTTGTAATTTTAAAATTTTACTTAGTTCGTTGTCTCAGCATAAGTTAAGTTATTGTGAGACAGTTTCATATGAGTTTTTCTGTTCAGAGAAAATTAATTGTTGAAACACTGTCAAACAAATAGTACAAATGCAATTCAAGTGCTCCGTTTATAAACTTTTAGGAAGTCAGCGTCAGTTTAAAAGAATGGCATCAAGTAATTTAGTTCATATCAATAAATATTGTTTGGATAAAAGTGAATGAATACTCCCTCTGTCACAGCTAAATTTGCACACTTTTTGGTCAACTTTCTCAAGACACGTTTGACTATGAATTTCAACTAGTATATAGGCACCAATACTTTCATGTGAGATATCGTTAGATTCCCTATATCACGTAGTTTTCAAATATCAAAATTTAAGGCACTGTTAGTATACGTAACTAAATTTATAGGTGGTCAAACATGACCTGAGAAAGTTGACCAAAAAGTATGAAGATATGACTGGGACAGAGGGAGTACTAGTATTTGAGTTCGTCTATTGAAAACGATCTTTCTGTAATCAATACTATTTCTAGTCATCCGATTATCGATTTATGATGTTAAATTTCTTAAACTTTAACTACGCCGTTAATTTAATTAATGTATAGTCACTCCATTTCATATAATTTCATCACGTTATGATTCTAAAGTTTGTTGAGATTGGGTCTCTAAAACTGATAAATGACTGAAAATTTTAGGTCAAGGTGGAAGGGTTGGAGGTTTCAATTACTAAAATTTTCATATAATTCTATCACATTACGATTTTGAAGGTTGCCGAAATCGGATATTTAAAACTGATAAACGGTTGAAATTTTTAGGTCAAGGTCGAAGGGTTAAAGGGTGCAGTCACCAAAATTTTCTTTTCTATATTTTACAGAATCTGGCCTAATTTTATTGTAGATTTGGGCATCTTCATCAACTGAAGAACTAATTCGAGGATGGGTGAAATAAATTGATTATTAAATGTTTTACTAAACTAGATTACTAAATGTTTTACATCAAACTAGATTACTAAATGTTTGAAGTGGAGTGAAAGGTGAAATCCTTCACCCTTAAGCCTCCGTCATTCTTGCACCACATATTGATGCTATCCAAGGAATGTGGTAGATGGTTGCGATCATTCAGTTGTACATGAATCATCCAAAATGTTATAATTGGGGTGGCAAATGGGCGGACGAGTCATATACGGGTTGGGTAAAATGGGTAATTAAAAAATATGGGTATGACCCATTTTTACACATTTTAACGGGTCGAGTTGAAACCCGCTCAACCCGTGGGTTGAAAGTCATTCAACTCACGGGTCAAAAATGGGTAAACCCACGGGTTTCAACCCAAATATAAACTCATATGGGTTTATATACCAACCCATATGGGTAAACCCGCGGGTTTCAACCTATATATTGATCCATATGAGTTTATATACCAACACATATGGGTAAACCCGTGGTCAACCCACAAATCCAACCCGTTCATCCCATATTTTCAACTACCCATTTGACCCATTTAACCCATTACCCATCCCATACGGGTTTAAAATTAGATAACCCGCTTGACCCGCGGGTTATGGGTCTATTTTGACGCCCCTAGTTATACTCCCTTCGTCCCAGATCAAATTGTCCACTTGCTTTTTTGACATTATTTTTTTATTAAAGTTTAACAACATATTTGAATAGATATATGTGCAACAATATTATCATGAGTCTGTCTCTTGAAAGACAGTCTTTCCATTACTTATGGAAAGACCAAGATTTAAAGTGTAAATTAGAAGAAATGAAGATAAATTTTTTGGGTTGCATGAATCAGGTTATAAACTTTATAACTACTACATGTTTTATAATAAAATTTCAATATTGCAACTAAGATCTTTTACCTTTTATTATTCTAGTTAAACCCCGTCTTTCCATAAGCCTATGGAAAGACCATCTTTCCCAAAACTTTGCCTATTATTATATGCAATATTGTTGATTTCGTCGTAATAAATAGTTTTTAAATATCAACCTTTTATTTTCCGTTATTATATGTATGTGAACATATTAACGGTCAAACATATTTCTTGAATAACGTGATAATGATTGTTGTGCAGTTTAATCTGGGACGGAGGGAGTACTCTGTAATTTTTTTCCAAATTGATTATTAATACTCCTTCTGTTTTTCTGTGTTTGACATCGTAGTTTTAGATGACTTTTTTTTCAAGTTAGAATGTGGGGAGAAAATTGAATGAAAAGAGTAAATAGTTTAATGTTTGGTATAGAATGATTTAGTTTTACCACAATAATGAAAAGCGTACTAATTTTTTTTAAAAATCGAGTGTAAGAGTTGGGTATCCAACCACTTCCGTGGCAATTTAGTTTTATTAAAAAACATGAATCCGTAAGGATTGAACTGCGGATTAAGTGATTTTCACATGAAACAAATCGAATTGAATTACACCCATTTTTTCAACCACCAATATTCAATACGCCCACTATTTTTGTCACCCAAAATTTCACCATTGCCTCACTTATGATTTTTTTGTTGTTGTTGTGGGGAGTGGGGTTACAAGTATTCAACCTTATATAGTTTTACCAAAATCCAACAACATTTGCCTCACTTGAATTTGATACTCCAATTTTAAACATGCACATGAACATAAAATCACTGCAAATATATAATCAATTTTTTATTCATTTAACCAGCAGTTAAATTCTCTTTAGTTTCAATTAATCTCATTTCAATTATTTGTGTTATTAAAGATAAAGTCTCCTGTTATATTAAATACTAGTTAGATCAATCATGGAAATCATCATTTCAATAACTTTTGGGGTTAAATTATAATGAGGGAAAAATACAATACTAACCCTATTATTTTCTGAAAGTGACAATTTAATCCTGTAAAATTTGAAAGTGTTTTTCGAACTTTAAGTTTTTCAGCAAATGTGCTTACATAACCTTTTCGCACTATTTTGGCGTTGACTTGGCATTTTCCGGCATTGACCAAACCAAAAAAGATTAAAATACCCCTACTCTTAAAATTTTAATGACAAAAACACTCATAGGATTCCTCTTATTCTTCATCTCCAAAACCACCGTTGTTGCTGCACCGCCACCACCCCTCCGCCGACGAAGCCGACGAATAGAATCTGGAGTTTCACTGTCTCATCACCTCTAGCATGACCTCCGCCCCTTCCCCCCGCTAGCCCAAACTTGCAGTTTCTTCACTTAACCTGCAGTTAAATTCTTTCCTCCCTCAAATTCTTGTCGGACTAGAGGCGGGGCAGCTAGGGTTCCGGGATTTGGCCAGATTTGGCCAGAGCGGCATACTGAATGGGCGGCATTGCGGTGGTGCGAACTGCGAGCGGGAGTGGCTATGGTGTGTTCAATCAGCGAGCGGGTGAGGGTTACAACATTG
>JAULKJ010000006.1:14919309-14934874 GCA_032355405.1 Rubia balearica
TCTGTATAGATTTGTTGGGAGCATGATTTGCAAGAAAATGTAGCCAATACTGACTACAACAAGAAGTGCCATTATCAAGGCTTGAACGACATCGTTTTTGGTGCTAGGACGAGATTTGTGTACCCCTGAATCCATCACTTGTTTAGCTATTAAGTGAATAGAATGAATCTGATTCTGAACTGAAAATGAACAAATGGGATCTATATATAGTTTTTCCACAGAGAATGTAATGCTCTAATAGATTCTTTAAAAAGCATGTTTCTGGCCTCTAGGAAAGAATTGAGAAAAAAAGAAAAACAGGTTAATTTATTTGTTTTGCAGTTGTAATTCAAATCACTAAAGCCCTGTTAGAAGGCTAATAAATATATCAATACGTCTCTATTGAGACATTTCCATTCATAGGACAGTTCTAAAAACGTCTCATAAACATCCCATTTTCTCAAGTCAAATCTTGGGTTGCTACATTAAGCGATTCTCTAGACTAGATATACGGTTGTTTTTATGCGTCCTAGTTACATATGTACATGGACGTTTAATTTTATAATTAAGCGTCTTAATATACATCTATTATGACACTTAAATGTCCTAATAGTTTTGATACGCTTTTAATGTGTCACAAAACATTATGAAGTTTGATTTTATAAGCATCGTCATATACATTTGTCAGGACCTTTCTTATAAAAGCGTGCATATATAAGTGTCCTAATTAATAAGATTTTTTTTTGTTGTAGTGAGCGAACAACAAAGTTATCAATAAATCCTTCTTATCATTATCTATCAATTGATCATTCTTATCATTCTGTATCAGGCGTAAATTGTTTTGCACACTTTCTGATTACGTATATAATCTCTTAATTAAATTTCAAATGTCAGTTTTTAAAAGAACCAATTGCATAAATTGGTTTATTCCTTGCTGTGCTGAAAGAGTTGACCTCAGTTTAAATACTAATAAAAGTCAACTTTTAGCAGAAAATGAAACACAACAGATTATCTCTTTTTGTTGCATGCATTGCATGGCTCACGCTGCATTTTCGCAAACCATTTTGTTTTGTAGCAGCAATTTTCATCACTTTTTGAGATTCTACATTAATTATTGCTACTCAAATTCCCTTGTCCGAATTAAGGACAATTAAATAATTAACGTGCAACGTCAAATATATACTCCCTCCGTCCCGGCATAATTGGCATGTGTGTTTTTTTACGATCTTCAATGATCATGTTTGACCGTCAATATCTATAGCTACATATACCAATTCAGCATAAAAATTTGATATTTTAAAAATATATGTTAAGATGAATTCAACAACACCTCACATGATATATTTATTATATACTCCCTCCGTCCCATGAGTAATGGCACACTTTCTATTTTAGTCCGTCTCACCAGTAATGACATATTTTGTATTTTTCCAAATTTAGCATGATTTGAATGCTCAAGATTGCCCCAATTTTTTATCCAAATTCATCAATTAATCCTACCCTCCAAACATGTAGGCCAACACAATTTCTAAAAATTTGGTCCAAAAGTAAATATGCACGGAGGGAGTATAGATTAATTTATATTTATGGTCAAAGTTTTAAAAAAAAGTAAAGTGGTCAATTCTTCTGCTGGAACGGAGGTAATAGTTTTTAAAAAGTTCTTGATTCCTATGCTTCTTATTTTAATAAATAACTTATTGATATTTATAACGAATAAAGCATATGTTGGATGCATTTTATACCACAAACGATCAACTAGTATCACTAATGTAGTAACGCGTGGACATGAATTAAACACCTATTATTCGTTGAACCAGCTAAATATCATATCTATATTTATTGTTAGTTAATTAATCTAAGTTATATTAAGTGATAAAATATTAAAGACTTTATTAATGACAAATCTAATCAATGATGAGGGTTACGATATATAGTGCTAAACAAACCAAAGTCTAACATGAATAAAATTCTAAGTTTATAAGAAAATTACCATTTATAGCTAACCTACAATGAAACATAATTTTAAAAGATAACTACCACCTATAAGCTTTCCCTTATAGGGAAAGGATTTCTTATTTCCTTATGACCCTCCCTTAAATTGGAGCATAATGAACAATAATGCCCAACTTGCGAAGACCATTCTGAAATTGCCAATCGTTAAAAAAAATTGTAAAACAAAAAAATACCATAGAACGAGATTCAACTTGAGTAGTGGTAGAAGTAGCAGTAACAACAGTATCAGTAGCAGCCGCTAGAGCAGTATTCAAATTCATTAGTAGCAGTAGCAAAAACATCAGATTCAGGATTTGATATGTTAGAGATTGGTAGAAATCGATCGATCGGGTTGCGATAGCAAGTAGCGGAGAGCAGCAGACAACTGTAACAACAAAACGGTGATAGAAAATGAATGGCGTCGATGTAAATATGTAGGAGTTGATCAGCGGGCTACATTGCAGATAACGACGAGCAGCGGATGATGGAAAAAATAAAACAACAAAAGTCGGGTAGCAACAATGTAAATCTATAGGAGTTGATCGGCGAGCTGCTACAGCAGATAGTAATGAGCAGCAAATGACAAAAAATTCAATGAAATGGTAACAAAAGTCAGCAGGCTACAAAGCAGATAGCTGTGAGCAGATCAATAAAAGTCTGGTGGTGATGACGTAAATCTGCAGCGAATTGTGACAGCAGATAGCGGTGGGAAGTGGCAAGAAGGACGTTGACTTCGGTCTACAGGATTTTTGGCTCTAATTCCATGATAAAATATAAAGGACTTTATTATGGTGCATTGATATCACATCAATGACACATCTCATCAATGATTGGATTACAATATATAGGGATACAACAAACCAAAATAGAATAGAATTCCAAAATCTGTAAGTAAATTACCATCTATAATCTAACATACAATGAATCATAATTCTATATGGAAACTACTATCTATAACTTTTACTACAAGAGAAAAGATTTCTTTTTTTCCTTATCAAGACCCCTTCCTCTTCCTCCAACTTCGAATTCGAATTTAACTGCATCTCGACTCCAGAGAAGTCTGATGTGAACGACTACCTCAAAATCCATGGTAGAGCCGAAGAAGAAACCCTCCCTCAGTGATGTCGCTGCAAAAATGCATGCTCCGGCAGCCGGCTTTAGCTACTGTCACAAATGTTTTTGCCCTAGCTTTCGATACAGCCAAAAAATAATGCTCGGTCACCCCGCTCTGAAACCGAACGTCGATGCGAAGTAGCCAAGGAGAAATGCGAGAAAGAACATAGATGCAACTAGGAGTAATTCTTTTGAAAAATGTGCATTTGTCGCTCGGTTCGTGGTTTTGTGAACATATACCCTCCAATTTTTTAAAAGTGCATTTGTACCCCTGGTGATATCTGGAAAATTAGTCAACTTTGGTCATTATCGGACTCAAAGGAAATGATTGTTTTGCCCCTAAAAAACCCCAAAAGTTAGAAGCCAATTTCGGATTTCGCCCAATATCTTGAATCCGTTCGAGTAATCCAATACAAACGAGGGAAATCCGCTGGAATTAGGGTTGGAAACGGGAACTAAATCTTGTCCGGCCAAGTCTCTGATGAAGAGATTCGAATTCTAATCCAGATCGCACTGTTTTTTAACTCAAAATTTTGACAAGGCATTTTTGTATCGATGTTGATAAAGGGTGGGTCCCACTTCAGTGAAGGATAAAATGGTCCTTAGTTTTTCAAAAATGAAATTGAAGTTATTTTGGTAATTTCAATATTGGCCAACACCAAAAAATAATAGATCAACGTCGGACTCATGCAAGAAGGGAATGAGTTTTTAAGTCACAGGTAATTTAGGGGTATATGTGCACTTTTGAAAATTTTGGGGTATATGTGCACTAACCAAGAAATTGGGGTATATGAATGCATTTTGCCCAATTCTTTTTTATAAATTATTTTTGAAAGATTGAGTTTTTTTCCAAATAAAAAAGGGACAAAATTATAAATTGATCAAAATGGGTCAATTTGGGTCGAAATCTGACCCCATACATGATTGAGACCAAATTGAATTAACCAACTAGATCAAAATAAGACATTGACCCGACTCGATCCAAATGGGCCGAATTAAAATAGGTCAGATCGAGTCATGCAATTTGAACATCCAAAGTTAACCGAGGAAGGAGAAACAAAATTAAAAAAATGATTTGAATTGTGTTTATAATACCCAAATTTTGGATCCGCCAATTTTTTCCCTTTTCTATAAATTAAAGATTGATCTTTCATTTCATCATGACTTTGGTGAGGTCTCACAAAAACTCTCTATAATTTTAAGACTCTGACAAATTGATTATATTCTTCTAATATTTATGGTGTGCCAAATTTGTGCGTAGTATGCACATTCTATTTGCGCAAACCAACGTGTACAAAAGCATGCATACAAAATTAGTACGCACGAATAGGCACAAATTTTATACTCCCTCCGGTTTCTAACCTTAGGTTCCATTTGACTGCAAAAATTTCAAAGCATGTTTAAACATTAATAACTTTAATTGCATATAATAATGGACATATCCGTAACACGTATTTTTTAAAAAGTAAAATTTTATAGTCCATTATTGTGTGAAATTAAAGTTATCGATGGTCTTGGAAAATTTTTAGAAAAAAAATCATTGTTAAGAAATCAGAGAGAGTATGCATAACCTCTCTTCTCTATTATTTTTAAAAATTAAAAAAATTCGTAGGATCGATGATAAAACCACCCAAATCAAAATTAGCCTCCAACATATTCAGCCTATTATAAAAATAATTAAATTACATATCAAACAATTTACATATCTCAACAGTTCAGAAACAAAAGTAGCACAACAAAAACATCCAGCACCTACACACGGTGTTCGTATACCCCAATCACACACAAAAATAGGAGCTATCCAAGTCAATACCCGAACCACCATCATCCTTCGAGCGGGAGCCAGGCACAAATGCCTGACTCCCGCTCGAAAGATTCACCGGGTGCGCTCTTGACTCGAATACACCCCTTTTTTGTGCAAAAATGTAAATCACGACCCTTTAAACATAGAAAAACAACTTGTCTTTGCTATAACCCCAAAACGAAAAAGTAAACCTCCATTCAGTTGCACTGAAAAGCGGACTTGACGCCTTGGATGGTGCGATTGACCAAGCTGTTCACTGTATCAACGGACTCCATTGTCAGCTTGGATGTTGGCAGATTGTTCACCAAGATCTGGAACCCGACCGTCAGAAATGACCCGCCACTGCTCCTACTGCCACCAGTAGCACCGGCTTCTGAAGTGCCACCAGCCGAGCTGTTCGGGTTGGTTGACTCCGCTTGACAGTCTGGAAGAATCGCGAAGCCGGAAGGCAGCAGAACCACAACCGAAGAATCCCCTCCGCTCATCACGACATTCATCGCGGGGACATCAACAGCGGCATACACCAGGAGCGATCCCGTTGCATCAGTGCAAGCCTCTTGCAATATCAGCATGGTACTTGGATTAGAAACCTACATGATCAAGAAAACCCACATTTTATAATTACAGTCATGTTTATGAATTATGATACTATAAAAACAGCATTACAAAAATAGAGTCGCTCACATTTGGACGGAGAAGGGAGATGCTGTTGCCGATGTCCTGGCCTTTAGCAATGTGGAGCATTTGCTGGATGGGGCCATTTTCAGACAGGATATCCCACTGGTCCCTAGTCTGCTCATTTCGCAGGTAATCGAAGATACGATCCTGCAAAACTGGCAACCAAATGGTGAGAGTGGCACTCAAAACCATACCAGGAGGCTCACCGGGGTTTCCAGCGCCCTTCCTCATCATCAGCTTGGGATCTTCTGCACTACCCATTTGGACAATGTCCCATTTGTAGAGCGTTGAACAAACTCCGGCACAGAAGTTGCGAGTCATACGCTGTGCCAGCTTCGCGAGGCTCTTCCTACCAGTTGGACTAATCACTGTCACAAACAAAGCCATATTAGACAGCATACAAGAGGCAGTTATATATAGAGGAACGGATAGTTCAAGACGGAGAAAGATACCTGCTTGATCTCCACCGGGAACACTGGATGACATCATAACAGCGAGGAACTCGCACTGACGCTCGAGGGTGGCAATCCACTTTCGTGCACCAATGCCGAGGCCTGACCTGAGCAAAGGCCGAAAGGATTCATGAACAGTGATGCCATCATATTCCATGTGCTCAATCCATATGACCTGAAACGGTTAAAAGAGATTCAAAATATATAGTTAGGAGATCTTCGCATACAAGGAAAACCAAGGTTCTCGTTGAAATTGTAAAAACATCCAACAAGTACTTAGAAAAATGAACTATTTAGTTTGTTTTGATTTTTCATAAAAAAACTCCAAGAGTGTGCTATGTATGTGCCAATTTTGTGCTGTGTACGTGCCAATTTTGTGCAAAGTTGTGCCAAGTTTGTGCAAAGGTGTACCAAGTGTTAAAATGCAAAATTAACCAGCACAGTAAGAACCTAGATCATATGATAGTCCAAACTATTAAATCAAGATCCATTGTGTCTTTCTATGAGTGGGTGTGACTGTGTGTGTACATGTGAGAGAGAAAGGTAATGCCACGAGTTTCCATATTAATTTATAATATACAAGAGATGCAAGCTTCGATGCTTTATTTAATAATCATTATTATATCAGGAAAGCAGAAATAGAAGCAAAGCTAAGTATCACTAATTTGATCAGATAGTCCCGATTCACAGATTTCAAAACTGAACAAGTGCTGAGTGAGTGCAACTTTGAAAACAGATGAACGTTACATAGATAACATTAGAGAGAACTGATTCCCTAAGGAAAGCTAAAAAAAGGTAGGAGATCAGGCATTACCTTAGAATATCCATTGGGCAAATCTTGCAAGATACAACCCGAAGGGAGCCTCCTGCAATCCGAGTAAGAGTGTCCAAGGGTGCCATCTTGAGCTGAATCGACGGAGATATCAACCACAGCCCAACAACCTTCCGCTTGCTGCTTACAGAAGCGAAGAAACTTCACTTGGCGGACTCCAACCAATGGAGAAAGTACTTGGAACTCGGTGTGCATCTGTAAACACACATCCCAAATCAGGCTTTAGATATGCACAAAAAATGTAAAGATTGAAAAAAAACACTACCATTCTTGACTACATCAACATAAATATAGAATACAGCTTACCAGATACAAAGTACCATTTCTAGTACCCCCAACACCACTGGAAATCACTTCAGTAATAGACGTTTCGCCAAGAAGACATCCAAACATCTCAGTCAATCGATGCTACAGTGCAAAAACACGAAACAAAATTGATCAGATACGAGTTTGGAGATTATTGCATTAAAGGTACAAAAAAAATCTAGATCAATGGCATTGAAGATCAAAGACTCACCGCGTCCAGCAGCACCTCCACAAGAGAAGCACCATTGATAATTACATTACCACTTGCCCTGGTTGCTTCCGATACAAAGGTACCTGGTTTCATCCCAATACAAGGAGGAAACGATCTAGCATACTCCTCTAAGTTCAATACTTCACTGCTTCCATCATTGCCCTTTAACCAGAGGGGGGCGTCAACTTGGCCAAGTTTCATCAGTTCATCCATAGCCGCCATTGCAAGGTCGAGGTACCATTGTTTATTGACCGAGAACTCAAGACTACCCACGCCCATGCCCATTCCCATCCCGGTCGAAGATCTAGGCATAACTGGTAAAGGACTGGCCATCCCACCAGAACCGAAATCCAGTCCCATCTGCATTGAGCTCACACCCCCTAAACCGAGACCACTTCTCCCTACTGCAAGATCCAGGTCAGAGCCTCCTAGTGGCATGGTTTGAGTCATCGGGCGCCCGAGAAACCTGTTTGCCAACAGACATGCCCGATTGAGCTCATCTTTCAACCTAGCATTCTCAATCCTTAGATGATGCTCCTCAATAGAGACATCACCAAGAGCACCAGGACTACCACAGTGATTGCACACTGGGTTCCTCATAGCTTCCTTCATTGCAGCATTTTCAATGCGCAGTCTATCATTGTCATTCTTGAGGATAGAATTCTCATGCCTCTCCATTTGAGTCTAATAAATATATCAACAAATATCAGCAATACATCTACAAATTCACAACCAAAAAATAGGGAACTGCATAACTAAAGATCGACATCAAAATTACCTTCATTTGAGTTCTCCTATTCTGGAACCAAAACTTCACCTGCTTGCTTTCCAAATTCAGCCTCCTCCCTAATTCCAATCTTGCCTTCTCATCAGGATGGGGGTTCTCCTTGAATAAACTAAAATGTAAAACATCTTTTAACAATCCCAACAACATAAAAGAAAATACCAAACCATTAAGAAACAAACACCGAACAAAACATTGGCAATGAAATGAACTTGGGTTCTCCTTGAATAAGCTAAAATTTGAAACATTTTTCTAAGAATCCCAACAACATAATCAAAATGCTAAAGTATCAAGAAACATACATCGAAAACAACATTGGCAATGAAATGAACTCACGCTTCCAATTCCTGAATCTGAAGAGGGGTATGCCTGTGATACTTTTTCCTCCTGGCAGATGAGCTGCTGCCACCGGCAGATGCCTCTGGATCATCCCCGGATGCTCCCTCATTGTTGTCACTGCTTTCATTCTCCTCATTCACCCCTGCTCCAAATACAAAGTGATCCCCGAGCCCCATATCACCACCGCCGCCAGCACCCGAGCCCGAACCAACACCCTCCATCTTAGGCTTCTTTACACAGCAACCATATCAAAAGCACAGATTTTTATCAATCAATACTGCCAAACAAAGCAATCAAGTAGCAAACAGCCAAAACAAACCCTTCAAGTCAACACATTCATAAATGAATTCAGACACATAAGACGATCAACATTCATCAGCAGAACATACAAAAAGTGTATGAAGGGATGAGATTATAATTACACAAAAAGTGGCATACAATGGCAAAGGAGTTGAAGATAGGCTGCAAACTGGGATTAATGGTGGAGTTGTACAGATTGTTTTCCACCATTCTTGCATCTCCAGCACCACTACTGAAACCCCCAAAACTCATCAAACCAGAATCTGTTTCCTTTTCTTTATAATCTTTAAAAAAATCCAATTTTTTTTAAAATATATCTTAGTATTTTACTCAAAACGTTGTTGACCATATGATCAAAGACAAGACTACCGCCATAGAAAGAGCGGTGACTTGTTCTTGAGGTGAAAAAAAATCCTTAAGCCATGTTTGGACCACGCTCTACTGGTTCCAGCATCAGAGCTCAAACCCCACCAACCCAAACCCACAAAATTTATGAACAGCCAAACGGGGTTGGTACAAGACAACCAAGATGCCTTATTGCACCTTCTTCTCACTTCCTACTTCTACAGCTATACTGCAGTTACTTCTTTACCAATGTCAAAACTTTAAGTTTCTTTAAGCCCTAAAAAGTTTGATGAAGAAGGAAATGAAATGAGTCAAATCAGATGTTTAGGGAGAAAATGAAAGGTTTTTAAAGGTGGCAACAAACCAGAACAGTGGATTTGGAAAAAAGGAAATGCGGACTTTTTGGTCCCTTAACAAAATCAGCTAAAAAAACACGAGACCCCAGTTGACTTCTTGCCCTTTTCTCACTTTCTATGACAAAAAATAAGAAAAGTTGATTTTTTCAACTCTTTTTTATGCAAACAGAGCCAATACAAATCGGAAAAAAAAAAGAAGAGAAAATTACAAAGTCCGAGATTCTTGTGGACCTTACCTTACACAAACTCTGGAGCGTTGGGATTAAAACACCTTCAATCCCCCAAAAAAAAGGATTATAAAAAACAATAAGAAAAATGGTGACAGAAAAGAGTTGACTTACTGATTGACTGGCAACTGAAAATGTTGTTTCTTCACTTCTCAGAGCGATGGTCTTTTTTTATGATGATGAAATGAGCAGAATCGGACCCAGGTGACTTCCGCGAGCGGGAGAAGAATGGTTGAATTCGTTTGTCTAATCAGGTTGTTTATCAAATTCGGAGGTTTTAATATAAAAAGATACGTTATTAATGAGTTGTATTAAAGGTAATAAAATCTTATCAATGTAATCGTATCACATTAATGTAATTCCAAAATATGCTGATAACTGTTTGGTTAATGGTTTTTGTTTTCGATTTATTATTCAGTCAAACGATATTAAAATGGAAAATTTTGTGTAGAAATGGTAAAGGAGACTAGAATTCATTGAATTTGATTTCAGCCCTATCTTTTTTATAGCAAAATCTTTATATTTAATTACTCAGCTATCTATAAAAAAATAATTAATGGTTTAGGGTGAGTACATTTATAAATGCAATCAGTAATAGCACATTCATATAAGAGTTCATCTCTTGAAATACGGTATTTCCATAAGTTACGGAAAGATCGGGGTTTAAACTATAAATTTGAATAAATCAAAATCAAAATTATGGGTTGTATTTATCGGGTCATAAACCTATCACTCCTACATGTTGCATAATAAATTTTAAATATTGCAACTAAAATATTTCATCTTTCTATAATTCTAATTCAATCTCGTCTTTCCATATGCCTATGAAAAAACGATCTTTTCCAAAACTTTGCCTTCATATAATCTGAAGAAGTGTGGTTAGAATATTTGAAAAACAAGAGAAAAAAAGTGTATTGGTATTTTTCTTTTAAAAAAGTTGAAGGATTACAAATTTTATATTCTGAAAATTTGAGATTTGAAGATGATGATAGTGCTCTAGTAGCTCTACGTACTAAATACAGATTTTATTATACTACATGAAAAATTAAAATAAAAGTGCATGTTACGAGATTTGTCAATTTAAATAAAATTTATTTACTGCTCAAATTTGTAACTTTCAAATTATTTGTAACATATTTGGTAAACACGATTTCGCTCCTTATCAAAAGAGATTAATCGTAATGCTGTAAAGGAAATATGAGAATTTATTTTTTCTTTCCATTTGCAAGTTTGCCCAAGCCATGTTTGGCAAATTGGCCTGGAAAATTATTGCTGAAAAGACTCGTTCTTCTTCAAACTATTCACCGACAAGTACTGCAGCAAGAAGACTTGTCAAGCTAAAACGAGGATTAACATGAAGTGAAAGGGCATACTATGAGGATAAAATCTGATAAAACTAAACTTGAAATGATAAGTTATTGATGTCCGCGACATACACATCCAAGCAGGCTAATCCTGAGATTTTAGAGGACTGAAGTAAGATTGTTGAAATAGCTAAATGGATCATATAATATTTGTAGTTTTTTCCGATATAAAGAGATTTTAAAGGAATTGGAGCCCCTATATAATTACTGAATTGGAGGTATGAGACAAACATTTTATTTCTCACCCATGGATCCAAGAAAGATGGATACCAGACTACAGAAACTCTATAAGGTGCGATCACCAACTATTATTCCTACTTGGGTTCAAAGTTAGCGATCTCATCAACAATGCTAGACGATGATGCATATCTGTTAGAAAGTTATATCTCACATTGGTTTGTTACGAGGATAATACTAATATATACAATCTTGTGTCACCTTCACTTAGTACCAATTGATTTTAAGATGAAAGACCAAGATACCTTGAAATGTCACAAAATCCCTGCTGAGAATACTGTTTCAAGTTTTCAACCAGAGATATTGAGGGACACCATGGGTATACACATCCCTCTAGCTTCTTTTTTTAGCAAAAGAACTCTAAATTACGTGACAGAGAATGGATGGGCAAGTACAACATCAAAAGTGGATACCATTCAACGTTGGTTGGAAAGCAAAGCCAGGAACCATCAAATTCAACAGTGATGATGGCCACGGGGAAGCAATATAAGCTGTGGAAATTAAGGAGATCGGAGAAAGTAAAATTCATAATATGAAGGCTCATACAGAATGCAACACCGACATGAATGCGCTAAGAATATGGTTGTAAGTGAGTCGGTTAACGAGCGCTAGTTCAATCTCAGCTCGTTTAAACTATCTTGACCTCGAACCTCTAAAATCTTGGCTCGAATTCAAGTGAATTTAATTTGGTTCGAGCTCGGGCAAGGGTTATATATATTATAATCTTATATTTAACAAAAATATAGTAAATATATGTTATGTTGGTTCGAGGAGTTTAACGGTAGTATTAGTTGAGCTCGATCTCGAATACCATACGAGGTGTCACGATCTCGATCTAATTCAAAGTGAGTCGAGTTTTGACCGAATTGTTTGTTTTTTTAATTAAACCGTCATACATGGGGTTTGGATGGTGTCCTTCCCTTTTCATTAAGCTCATATGTTGCCAAAATTTTGGCTTTTGTTGCCCGAAGACTTACATCAAGTTGCCAGAAAGCTTACATCAGTTGCCCGAAAGCAAATAATAACTCCACACGGGGAGGCAATTTGTAAGATTACAGAGATATTTCTAAAGATATTTCTAGACTAAACCATCTCTGTATCTATGTGCCGGTAACGGCCTATCTAAAAATGAAGAAGGGATAAATAAAGATAATTGTTGTAAACAACAGCGTTCTAACTAATCCAGGTCTTACTAGAGAAAACTACTTGCTGGCTACAATATTGGACCGATAACCTTGAATCTGAAATATCTTCCCAGTCAGTCTCATTAAATGTTATTCGGTCTCCCCTCAGAGCCAGTAAGAGACTTTCCAGGTTGTTTTCCCAGAATCAAGGCATCTGTAAATTTGTCTAACACGAATCAAACTGGTAAACCAGCCCGTTCGGTCTACAAATCTAATTTGAAAAACAGAATCGCCAGAGAGTAAGTATTAAAACTACTTCTGACTCTGATTTCTCCTGTCTGTCAATTTAATCAGATCGGAAGCCAACAAAGTTTTACCAAGCAAAGAGGACCTGTCGGTAAAACTAAGAATTGGCAGACAAACTTACACTACCAATATTTTAGCAAAATTAACTCATAATAAGAACGTACCCCTCAGCAGTTTCAAAAACTAAACTACCATCTAAGAATTAGAAAAGGAAAAGAAGAAACATAAAACAAGGAAAACATATGAAAAGGCCTCCCACCTGAAAAACAAATTAAAAGGTAGTTGAAGAAAATTAAAAATGGAGAATTACCACTCGTAACCTTACAATCGCCGGAGTATTAATCGGATGTGTGCTGGCCAAAAATTGACCGTTCGGACTCGTTTGAGTGGAAGCTGAACATCGTGTTGACCTAGTTGACCCGCATTGACCGAGTTGAAATCAGTTGACCCGTGTTGAAACGGGTTGACCCAGCAATCTTCGGTTGGTGACCGAATTATTTGCGAGTTGTTTGTAAACAGTTTAATTCGTTTACACCCCTAACTACTAACCAGAGGTATAGAGGTGTCATCTTTATGCCAAATGTGTCACGCAAAAGTTGAAACACCCTCACATATGCTTTAGGAATGCAAAATTGCTAAGAGAGTATCAAGGACGTCCAAACACATTTTCGACTACATACATAGCCCACTGCTCCCACTAGGCATCTGGCTTGAAGCACGATTCAATGTGGCAGTACAAGGTGAGGACTTTTTTTAACACTCATTGTGTATGAGCGGGGGAAGTTCATTGGGCTCCCCAAACTAAAATTAGGTAACTATAAGAGATTCAGTCCATGTATGGTTTGTCCAAGTAAAACTTAGACCCATCAAAAGAGTTAATAAGCTATATAGAATGAAGTGACGTGATTCCACATCTTTATCCTCCACCCCCTGTGTCAAATAAATTGTGGCCAAACGACAGCTATACCTCAGCATCTCCTCATCAACTGGATGTATATCTCGAGTGTGGAAACAAAATATCCCTTCTTATAAGGAAGTTAAGCTCAAGCGAGTTGTTGATTTCCACCGTTGTTTCTGATCTTTTCCTAAGAGCAGTTTTTGCCTAGTAGTCGGCTACTTGATTCCCTTCTCTTGGTGTGTGGATGAAGGATGCACCTATTAGATCAACAAGTCCTTTGATTTCTCTCAGCAAGTGTGTGACTTGCTACGACTACTTATCTATGTCATTGAAGATTGGAAGGCTGAAAGGCAATCCGTTTCAATGGCGCAGTGGACATTTACAAGGTGAGGACATTAATTTCATATGCATCATCATTTGGGTCACCTGATGTGCAAGGAAAAAGGTCACCGTTTCACAAAAACCATTAGTAGATTCAATAATAACCACTGCAAACACCACACAAACGATGAATAACAGAAGGCACCCCATGGACAGAGCCCAATAATGGATCCTAACTCGTCAATGGCAACACTAGAACATGTGTCTATAACTTTACCATCCAATGACCTAAAATGCAAATGTGGGGGAGATCACAAATAAGCATGACCCATTGAAATTGGACGCACAATAATAAAGATGTGAACTTTCAGGCTTAAGATGGCATAGTTGAGTTAAAGGCCCGTGCAAGACAACAATCAACGGCACATAGTATCTTGATTCGAATTGACTGTAAGATGATGCTCAAGCACATCAATAACTTTCTAAATGTCCCACCAAGATTAAAAGACCTATTTAGAAGTATTATAATACTAATTATGATGTTCACTAAATATCATGTAAGGAAAATTTATGCAAGTGAGGTACTAGTATATGTCCACAACCTTGTAGTGATGTACTCGATGAAAAAACACTAACAAATAATCTTCTAATGAACTAAACCTTGCTATAAAAAAATTGCATGGTTAACATTTGGATCCCACCATACAAGTGGGACAAAGGGGATTGTACTTTAGAGAGTGGTACAATCCATCTCTATGAAACCCTTGTAAAACTGACTTTTCTTTCTTTTATAGTCTTTTTACTTTATTTTAACTACGGTGCATTTATATAATATGAGTTGTTTAACTCTGTAAGAATAGCAATTCATTCAATTTTACCACTAGTGTACATTTTCAGTTATGTGCATTTAAAAGTTGCAAAAACTATTAATAATTTTTTTTAAAAAAAATACATGCATTTATATACTATGAGCTGTTTAACTCTGCTACCATAGGAATTCATTCAATTTTACCACAAGTGTACATTTTCAGGTATGTGTATTTAAAAGTTGCAAAAACAATAACATGTATAAAAAAATACATGCATTTTATGAAGAATCTATCAAAGTTGGTGTATATGATAGTATTTTAACTTGTGTATCTAGTAAAGTGAAGGATTAAAGTTAAATATTTTTAGCTAAATAAAAATATAATATGTAGTTTAAATTGGGATGAGGATTCATCAAAGTCACAACATAATAAGATTACTTGCTTAGAATATGTTAGCGTCGTTTAACCTATCTTGGTTTGTGCAATCTTATCTTAAAAGAAAGCCACTTCCTTTATTTTGAGGTTTCCTAATAACCGCTTTTAATAGTCGGTAATTATATTATTTATTATGCAGATACAAATTTTTTGGTCACACATTTTTTTATAAGAGAATCTTTAAGAAATGTAAGGCATACTGATTTCAAATTAAAGTTCTTCTATAGATTTTAGTAATGAGACAGAGTACACCCACGGGTGTACCCCAGCGGTTGAGACGTTGGTTTGTTGGTCCAATGGTCAATGGTTCGAAACTCGGCAGCGGCAGTGTGGGGATTTTCCAAGAGTTACCG
>JAULKJ010000006.1:14964249-14976579 GCA_032355405.1 Rubia balearica
GGTGGGAGGTGATTGAGAACAGCCCGTACTGTGGTGAATGATTGTTAGGGTAGTGTGTGAGGGCTTGCAAGGGGTTCCTATTTTGTACATTTAGATAATGTTTTTCCCTATGTTGGAATGTGGGTCTCTCTGGTCATGTTCTGTCTGAACTCATGTAGGAGTCTGAAACTATTCGCAGTTGCCCTGATAGAGCTTTGTTCGGTGTAGGAATGTTGCTCGTGTTTAGAACTCAACTGTTCTGCTGATATGTTTGGGTAATGCGTTATGGTGGTGGGCTTTCCTTTATTTTTATTTTTTTCAAAGAGGCGTACATTTTCATTAACGGTTGGATCGTTACAAATTTGTGCTAGGTTTAGGTCGCACAACTCCTAACAAACAATTATAACTAATCCTTAAAACATTCCTAAACATTTTGGCACACACTGTAGGGTGAGCCTCCCACACATGAACCTATCATTAGGTTCATGTGCTATATAGGCGATCTGCAACTCAAGTCATGCTTCTAATATTTGTTTTCATCGGGTTGCGATAACTCAGTAGTTTGTAGAACCTGCAGCTGGATTTTTTCAATCAACGATGAGGCGTGTCAGTTGGATGAGTTTCGAGAGCATGTCCATTTTATTTTGAAGCACTCCGGTACTGCATGCCTTTATTTTTATTCAGTGTTTTTCAGATTTATTTGCACTGGGTTGCTACAACTTTGTAATTCTCAACATGTGAATCTTTTGGAGGTTGTCGCTGGATTTCTCCAATAAACACAGCGGGGTAGTATCTAAAACTCGCCAGAGTCGCGAGAGCACCAACTGCACACCTAAAAAAGACATAAAATGGCTAAAACTAGTTAATCTAAAACCCCCGCTTCCATCCAGGGAAGTCATGCTATAACGTAGCTCGTTTATAGCTTATGAGTAGGATTGTCTATGAAGCAGTGCACTCAGAACCCGCTACAGATGTGGTTCTGTAGCCGATAGGAGCTCCGTTGTGCGCCATAATGCTCTCTTCGATGAATGCCTACTACTGCAGAAAGATGCGTTTTTTTATTTCTCAGTGAGTCAGGCCATGTACCCGCCACAGGATAACCTATTTTGATTGTTGCCTGGAAACCATTCCCACTACCAGCTTAATCGACGTCATCTCTCCACCGCGACCACTGTGAGGCAGCCATGGCTACAACCGGCCATGAGTGATTTTGTGGTATAACGAGACTCCATATAAATGGGAATAAAGGAAAAAAATAATAAGCTGGATGTGCTTTAGGCTTGGATTTCGGAAAGGCGGAGGTGGAGGGTTGTTGTGTGCCGCCGCTCGCTGCAGTTAACTAGATGAATCCCTCGTGACTTTGCTCGTCGTTGACCGGGACATTGTATAGTTTAACCGGGCTTCTTTAGCCACTGATGCTGATCGGGATGCTGACGACCGTCGTCTGGAAGTTGACTGCCATGCTCCGTTCATTGAACGTCGATGACCGTTCATTGGCCCTTCATTGACCGTTGTTGACCGTGCTCCGTTCATTTAACATGCTATGTTCATTAAACGTCGTTAAACGTGTTCCGGTCCTTGACCATACTGCGTTCGTTGGCCGTGCTCCGTAGTTGAACTTGCTCCATTCATTAACCGTGCTCCGGTAGTTGACCGTAGTTGATCATGCTCCGTGCATTTATCGTTCGATGATCTCTATTGACCCGGACGTTGACCGACTATGATCCGACCGTTGACCATCTTTGACCCCTCCATTGACCGGACGTTTACATGCTATGATCCCGCCGTTGACCCTCTTTGACTCGTCCATTAACCGTTCGATGACGGTGCTCCTGCCGTATGAATAGTCGTTCTTCGCCACCGCCACAGAATTGTCGTCGTCGGAGGAGAAGGTTGGTCTCCGCCTCAGTCAGATCTACGGCGGGCTTCTCTTCGCCGGTTTGCTAGGTCGCGGGGTGACCTTGGCTTTGGTCGGACCACCACACTCTGCTTCGGTTTCCTGGTTCGTCGTCCGTGCTGAGATCGTCATTATGGATCGGTCGGCTTTTGCTTTTGCCGACGGGTATTTTCTCTCGGCCGGATCTGATCTTTTAACCGCGGTGGTGATGGCCGGAGGATCTTGACATCAACGACGACTGCCTTTTCCCCACTCAAACCACCTCTATACTACCGGTAGGGACAACTAAAAAATAAAGAGGGTGGGGAGGCTGCTGGACGGCCGGCGGTGGCGGCAGCAGCCCCCCACGATTAGGGTTTAGTTGCAGCAAGAGGTTTTGGTTTATCGAGAGAATAGTAAGTGTACACTAAACGTTTTTGCCTTTCCTTTATTTAGGTTGTCTTAATGCATGTATGTTGAAATTAAGAGCAAGGATGGTCCGCTGCTACTGCTAGTTGTCATCTGGCCTGTCCCTTTCTTCCTCCAGTCTCCCCTTTCAATAAGAGAAAGAAAACAAGTTAACTGAGATAGTATTTGGTTGGACTCGGGTTTGTTAAGACGTCTTTTTCAGTACTACTTTAGTAGTTTTCGTGGGACGTGTGAATTTTTGGCCTCCACTTGCCGCTTATCATCCTGCGAGGGGCATTGTTATACTCCCTCACTGTTGGCTGAAAAACTCGGACACTGTATTAGTAGACTGTTGTCACGTACTCCCTCCGTCCTAGCAGTAAAAGGTCTTTAGTGATTCCATTTTATCGAGCTTATAAGTAAAATATTTTTTAATATTTGGTAAAGTACTAAAGAAAAAGTAGAACTTGGTCTCTCTCAACTTTTAAAATAAGACATTTTTTGCTTATAAACACAGTACTGCCAAACATCCAATGATCATGTTTGATATTCAATATTTCTAACTACATATCAATTTCACATATATGTTAACATGAATTCAACAATATCTCATATGATATATTTATTATATATTAATTTATATTTATGATCAAAGTTTATTCAATTAAATTTAAAAATAATAAATATGTCACTATGGATGAAATGGAAGGAGTACCATTCTTATGTGGTTCTTTCAAAACAAAATCAAAGGCACAGAGAGAGGACATTTTTAATGTCCAAAATTCCAAATGAGAGATGATTAGTTATCAGGATCGCAGTACGAATCCACTGGGCACCACCTGTGCTTATTCAACTGTCCCTGTTTAGTGTATTAATTCTTTTGCACTATTCAATGATTATTTTATAATTTTAATATTTTAAACTATGTTTAAAATAAATTTTAAAAATTAAATATTCTAAAATATGTGTTACGATGAATGTAGCAGTATCTCATGTGATATTTTTCACATTTATAAATTTATATATTTTTGTAATATAAATAATATCAACTTTATTGATGAATAGTGATGTAAGATAATAATAAAAAAAACGGAGGGAGTATGCGATTTTGAGCGATAGTTGATAGTAGTCTGGACGGGAAGGATCGAGATTGAGTTTCTTGTTAATTGATTTCAATTGACTGAACTGAATCGAAGTTAAATAGAAAGAAAGATATTCTCAATTCATAGTGATACTCAGTATAATTATTGGTGGATCTTAAGAATGTGTTTTTTTTAAAGACGATGGGTTAGCGATGGTATGTAGGGGTGTTAAAAAAATCGAAAAGTCGATAACCCGAACAAGTATTTAATTCAGTTTATCGGTTAATTGGTTAATAGATTATGGTTATCCGATTATATTGGTTAATCGATTTCTTTATCGGTTTTATTATTTTGTAATCGGTCTAACCCGATAATCGGTAAGAGATTTTATGGTATAATAGTTAATTAATTAATTTCAACCCAAAAATTAATTCATTAAATTTTGGGCTTTGATTACAAACCCAATAAGAAAACTTTAAATTACTAAGTCAAGTTAACTATTCTTTAAACTCTATATTATTAATTCATATATCTTTAAATAATAATTATGGCCAAAGTAAATAATTATGCAAACAAAAGTCGATGTAGTTTATAATTGTGCCCAACACTAATAATTATCGATAGGATACAATTTTAATTTTAATTAAAAATTATTCAACTCCTATGCAACACAATTATCCAATTTCTAAATTTTCACCTTATATTTCAAGTTTTACAGCTCTAACTACTAATCAATATTAATATGAATTTTATATTTTTAATTTTAAATAAATGATATATATGATAGTAGGTAATAACCGACACATCAACCAAAACCGATACTACCGAACCGACAAAACTGACAACATTATCGATCGATTATTTGATTCCTTATAAAATTTTATTAACCGGTAAAAATTAAAACCGATTAATCGTCTAACCGACAAACCGACCGGTTGAACCGCCTATGATCATAGTCAAATTCAACTTTGTCTTGTGAATTGTGATATACGATTTTACAGATTATAAAACAATTATGTTATTTTTATATTTAGTCAGTATACTTTTTAACCTAAGTATTACTAGTATGTATTTTAATTTAAATGTAGGATAAATTATGTTAAAATATTAACATTCAAGAAATACGGTTCAAAATTATACTCCATTCGTTTCATTGGATGTGACACTTTCCCTTTTAGTTCTTTTTGTGAATTTGACACACTTTCCTTTTAGGACAATATTCCTTCGATTTCATCCACTCATTCCACTTTTCTCTTTCTAAATTCAATTGCATCCACTCATTTCATTCACCTAAATTCAAACACCTAAACGAAGGCAGTACAAGATTTAATTTATGAACTTATAAAATATAATGTTTAATTTAAAAGTACAATATATAACTAAAAAATATAGTACTCCTTCTGTCCCAGGGCATTCCGCCGAAAGAGGAACATTTTCCTTTAGTTTTAGAGTTGTGAAATGATAAAACTGCCCCTGTCTTCTTCGTTCAACTCATTCGCCCTGCTCGTCTTCTCCTTCGTTTGCCCTGCTTGTCTTCTCCTTTGTTCGCCAATCTTCTCCTTCTTTCAACTCTCTGTTCGTCTTCTTCTTCGTTCGCCCATCTTTTTCTTTGTTCGCCCATCTTCTCGCTTCCATATCTCCCCATTTCTTCTTCGTTCCAGATCTGTGCCTCTCCATTTCTCTCTGCCTCATTTCGCCTCTTCAACGCGAGACCCATGACGACGAACGTGTTGAGCTCACCGAGATATGTCGATAAGAGCACGGACGGGAGTTACAGAATGGTCCGTAAATCTGTGGTGGAAGGGGAGAAATTGCAGAAAGCAGAGAGGCAGAGAAGCCCCAAATCGACAAAAAACCCTAGATCAATAAGTGAGTTGAATTGGTTTTTCAATTGTAAATTTGTTAGCAGAGGTTTTTTCTTTCTTTCTGGTTGTGAGTTGTGGAGTGAATGTATTCCTATTGTAATTTTGTGACTTGTGGTATGGATGCAAATTGAGTGGTGCTGTGATGATGTGAATAACTCAGCAACGAAATAAATCAGGAGATGATGATTGAATGATAGTGAAGTGAATGGTGATTTCTCTACTCAGCAAGGAGTTGGAAAGCAACAAGGAAAAAAGTTTAATTTTGGTCTTGATATAAATAATGTTGTTTTTCACTTTGCTTTCACGTGAGTTTTGACTCAGAAAAATGGAAGAATGTTGAGCTCAGAAGAAGAAAGGTGGTGTTAAATTTTTAGTTCTTCAAGGGTAGGTTAGTTTTTTGAGGTGTTAAATCTTTCCTGTATGGGAAGTGTGCAGGATTGCATGGGACTAGGGGTGTTCAAATTATCCGACCTGACCCGTTTAACTCGGCTCATTTGGGTTGGGTCGGGTAGGATAGGGTAGGGTCAATGTCACATTTGGGTCAAGTGGTTGGGTAAAACGGTCGGGTTGGATTTTGACACAAATTGACTCGTTTTGATCCATTTATAATCTTACCTCATTTTCTTGAATTTTTATTTTATATAAAAATAATTAATTTAATTCAACAAACCCACCGTTAACTTACTTCATAAATAAGTTTAATATTCTTGAAAAATATATATTTATTAAAATAAAAATAATTTTATAAAATTATTAGTATTAATTATAAACAATAAATTTATTAAAATATGAAATACATATTTATAATTATAAAAATAAATTTTAGTAAAATTAATATTTTAATTGAAATATTAAATTATTATAATTAAATAGAATAAAAATAATTGTATTTTTTGTATTAAGTGAATAATTTATAATTAAATCAAATCAAATATTTTTATTTTAAATTATATGAAAATAAATTATCATTTTATTTATTATTAAATAATAATATATTTAAAAATTATTAATTTAATTGAATAAATTATAAAATATTTGCTATGATTTGGGTTGATATGGGTCAGTTTGGGTCAATTTTGTGACGCTATCCGATTCTACCCAAATTATGAAAATTTTGACCCGTGCCAGCCCGATCCAACCTGACTCGACCCGATTCGTTCGACCTTAAATTTTGTGTCGATTTGGACTGGGACAATTGAGCCACCCCAACCCACAAGTTAAAATGAATAGTACTAGTTGGGTCAATTCAAAAAGAAAAGTGTGCAAAAAAAGAGGAGATCATTTGTTTCATAATTTATGAAATATGCATTTTTTAAGACTAAACAACAAAATGAGGATTATGGGGGTGAGCGGGTCGTTTGGTGAAGCTATGCGGACTAAATCAATTTATACTTTTGTTCCAAATGAGTATAATTTTAATTCTCAAATAAATATATTTTTTTAATTGTTAATCAAACAACAAATATTGCTTACTTGTAATTTCTGCCAAACACAAACCTGAGGACATCGTTCCTTTCATTTCATCAATTAATATGTTAGATGTAGAAAATTCAAGATCATTTCTCCATTCGAGGTGTGGGCGTCAGATTGATTTAATTGGTTCAGGTTATTTGGTTTTGTCCGTGAAAAACTTAAAATTGAAACCGGTCCAGATAATTCTATCCAAATAATTCGATCCAAATAATTCGAAAATCAAATTATTCGAACCGAATTCGAAATTCAGTTTCTGTTTGAATTCGATTTCTAACCGAGTAAACCGAATTCATGGGAAATTTTATAAAAAGATTACTAGAAACATAGTATAAATTAATTTAAAATTATAAAAAATATGTAATTTAATTTCTTAATCATCAAACTCAAAAATTCAAAATAAAAATTCAACAACTATACTACAAATTCAATCATAAAATTTTAGAGTTTTAAAATTATATTATCAATATATATAATTAATTTATTTTTAATTATAATTTGGTACAAAAATCGATTCATTCAATTTAATTACCCAAAAAACATATTTTAAATTTAATTTAAATGATTTAAATTCAAATTATACAATTTTCGATTCGATTTTTTGTTTTCATTTTTTTCCCACCCCTACCCCCCATCCCATTATTGCCATTTCTCTTCGGCCTTCAAGAAAGTTAAAAGAAATAATTGCTGAGCGATTTTTTGGGGCCATGGACCCATGCTCCTCCTCCCCTCTTGCTTTCCTACGCTATTACAGCGAAAATACCATGCCAAAATTGCACATTTTTCTTTCAACTCTGCATTTTTCTCCTGTTGTCTTAACTTTGTGCATTTATTGTCAGTTTCTTTTTGGTTTTTGCCACTGATTTTTGTTTCCTGCTTATTTATTTTAACGGCAGAAGCATTATTTACTGCCAGTCCTTTCTTTTGGTGAAGTTGGAGGCCGACTCTACCTTACGAGTTGAGCTTGGACTCCTCCCATTTTCTCCCCCCAAAGGTACCTCCTTTCTGCATTTTTCTCTTCAGTGCTTAATTATCTGGTCTATGGATTTTACCTCTTTGATCTCTGCAAAATCGTGTCTTCATAGTTAATTAATCTATCCCTGTTGTTTGTGGAAATGTTACGAGGATCCCTTTTGTTTTCACTGGATGTACCTTGAGTTTTGGAATTTTGAATCGCCCACATCCGTAATTTTCCCCATGGATTCTTGCAGTGCTTTGGTGACAACTCCTTTCCGATGAGAAAAGACTTGCTAGTGAATTTTTAACATTGTTCAGATCTTTACTGCTGTTACTGAGCTGTTTGGTGCAGTAAACGTGAAAACTCTGAATGTCAGTCACATTAATTTACTTTCTGAGCTTAGTATCTAGCAGAATTGGCGGAGAGATACATAAAGGGTTCTGTTTCTGAACTTGTGTTCCTTTCCACATTTAGATTTAAGTTTAGATTGCATTATCCAATTTAAGGATATATGGTTCTTAAATCAGAATAGTACAATGCAGAAAAATGACTCTGTAGGAAAGCGGTGGGAGTATTGCTTAAAGATTAGCCATGATTGTCCTTGTTTTTCTTATTCCGGACGGACAAATGCGCTACCTAGCATACAAACCCCGGCATTGCATCAGGTGATGCTGGATTGGAGCCTACATAAAAATGTGTGGAACATGGAAACTAAAACCAAGTCCCAAATTGGAAGAGATGCCTTGAATATAAAGTATATGTCTGTTCCAACTAGTATGACTTTTTTGGGAATGTACCCAATAATTAAACTGTAACTCTCCTGATCTATTAATCCAAGCTAGGAACGGTATATTAACTTTCCATATACCGGAAACAGAATCTAGGTTTAGATTCAAGGAAAGCCTAGCAGGTAAACATCGTTGTAATGAGCCCTTAGTGAGTACTGATGAAGAGTTGTGCTATTCTTGTAATTATTCTTCAGGAGAGCACTGATAACTAAAGAAACTTGCTCCTGTCTAGCCACTCAGGGATAATGTCTGGAGCCTATGTGATGGATAGCAGCGAGATGCACAATCTTTATGTGCACGGTGCTATCCCGGCTGAAATTGCTGAAAAATGGAAGGAGTTTTTCCCTGAGCACGGAGATCTCAGTTATGAAGAAGTTCTGTTACAGCAGGTATTTCAGACTTTATTGTCTCTTTTTACCAGAGGTTAATGTGGATATAAGTTTCCCCGTGTGGTGATGTTGTGAGTCTTTGTCTTGCAGGAAAGTGCTTATCATTTTATCCAATCAAATATGAAAAACAAGGAGAGTACTTCTTCTAGCAGTGGAACTAGTAACAGGAGTTCATCACTTGTACAGCAAAGTGAATCTTCACACGATGCAAGTGTTGAAGCACAGTTGGCTTTTGACGAAGCTTTGGCTTTATCTTTGCAGGAAATAGATGAAGACTTTGAAAATTTATGCTTGTCAGACCAAAGTGGTCACACAACTGGTAAGGTTATATCTCTGCAGATGTCTAAGCTTATCTGGATCTGGACAACATATGTTCTTAGCTTTTGTTTACAACTCTCTCTCATTTATCAGTATTCAATAGTTCAACTTCATGTTTTGGAATTAATTTCAATATTTGAACTAAAAAGAAAACTGTTCGGAATGCTTTCTGTGGGGCGCTTGCTTCCAGAATGTTTAAGCTGATGTAGGAAATTTCTGCCGACGGAAGTTCTACATCGTTCTTTGGTTTACTTCTAAAGGGCTAGACAAAGTCCTCTTCCCTCCTGTTCTTTATTGCAATATGATGATAAATTCTTGTGGAAAATTGTGCATATTGTGAGCGCTCATTATGTTTATTTTGATATTTTAGTACTTTGATAATTTCATGGTAACTCTATCCCATCCACAGAAAGCAGAGAGTCCACCCCTATAGTAAGGACGCCTGTTAGGGTATGTAGTCAAATTCTTTCTCATCGTTTGTGCTTCTTGCATAGCGTTATACTCGAGGCTTTAACTAATTTTCATGGAAGAATGCAGGTTACAAGTCATAACGCAAGGGAAGATGATATTGATCCAGATAATATGACTTATGAGGTAAGTATTCCATTTGTGCACACTTCAAGGGAGCCTGGCCTTTCTTTGCCATCCTTGTACTTCATTCTTGTTTCTTCATTGATCTCGCATAGATATATCAGCTACTGTTGACCAACTAAGTATTAGACAAAATGGAGTCAATTTTCAGACCCAAGAGATAGCTGATAGACAATATGGGGCTAATTTTCAAGCTTTCGGTAATGATTACTTATGACTCTGATGACATAATGCTCAATTAAAGCTGTTGTCCTTGTTTGCATCTCTTCTTAGAGGAAAATGTTGCATGATTGAGATCTTTCGATGGGATAGTTGGGATAGGCTTGGTGCAGGTTCTATTCAAAGGATACTGAGTAGGAAGTTGCAATAATTAGGGAGAGACACAAAAAAATCCTGAGCTCTTAATTGATACACGTATATTCTAATGCTGTTGTGGTCAGGAATTGAAAGTTCAGTGTAAATGTGCATTACGACATATGAGTTTGATTTTGTCGCGGAGTTATATTTCTTTGTTCACTGTTCCATGTGTCCTTGTATTAGGAACTGCAATCATTAGGGGAAGCTGTCGGCCATGAGAGCAAAGGCCTTTCTGAAGATCTCATCTCCCGTCTGCCAATCTTTGTGTACAAAATAGGGTTTTTCTCCAAGAAAAAGAGAAAAGAGGAGTAAGAAGCTTCTTCTTCTACGTTTATTTTGCGCGTGTGTCCATTTGCGGGAAGTAGTCAACAAAACCAAATGTCTGACACTCATTTGTTCTACGTTTGCATCTTAGTTGCGTAATATGTTGCTCGGAGTATAAAAATGGGGCTCGGCTTATTACCCTACCTTGTTTACACCAGTATCACGCTGCGTGTATTACACGCTGGTTGAAACTGAACAAAGTAAGAGACACCTCACTTGTTTTGTTTCTATAATGCTGAGTGACAAAGTTGTGACATTAGTGGTTTTATGTTGTGGCAGAGCTGCCCGGTTTGTCAAGTGGAGGTCCGAGAAGACTGATGTACAGAAGCTAGCCCCAACATTCGTGGAACGGAGAATGCCAGTTGCACCACTAGTGTGTGGATGGGGGATGAGATGATTTAGCTTTTGACTGCTGGAGAAAATTGGCTGTAAAGTATGAAGCATGACCCCTCAAGTCTTGCAATGTAATCTCTTACTGCTTTGGTGTAGATATATAATATAGGATGTGGGTGACAAGAATCTGATGGGTGTTCTTTTTTCCTTTTGACAAACGATGTACTGGCTTTCTTAAGGATGGATTGATATGGAGTTTGGAATAAAGTACCACAGGCCAGAGCTGTTGGTGTCTTTTCCATCCCAATTCGAGTATTCTCCTTTTTTTTTTGTTCTTTACGAGGGAAGGGTAAAATATGATGACTTCCTAGGGAATTCATCTTACAACTCTGTTCCAGTTTCCAAGTATGTTTTAAGTTCTGATGGGTATCAAAGTGAGAGTTTGTGTGCATTTTTTATTTAAAAAAGAGTGTGAAATTAGAGTTAATACAGTTAACAAAAAGTACACAAAAGATTTTATTTTACACCACCTAATCGTTAGACGGGTTTATTTTATAATTGATGTAATTATTAGGGTAATTTGGTGTTTGTTTTTAGAGCGAAGTGTTACATATAACCCTGTGATAATTGAAAGTGCAAATATAACCCCAAATAGTTAGTTTATGTGCAAATATAATCTTTTCCGACAGTTTGAGGTCGGAATTAGGTGAAAAGTCAACTTTACCTTTATGGAAAGAAAAAGACAAAAAAAGTGAATTTACTATTTTAACCAAAACTCCCTAACCCTAACTCCAGACCTCTCCTCCCCCGCTGTTCTCTTTCCTCTCTAGGCATCTTCTCAAACGCCCCATGCCACATCCCGGAGAAAATGGTTGCCGCTCATCTTCGTTGCTTGGCTGGGCGTCGGCTTCACGACGGCGAAGAACCGAGGAAGGGTCGGCGATGTAGAGTGGCGCGGCGGATGCTGGTGGAGACAAGAATTCCGGAGATAGCAGCGTCAGAAATGGTGGTCAAAGGTGGCGAGCGGGTGTGGGGTAGCAAGCGGGGAGAGGGGTTAGTGGTGGTGGTCTGCGAAGCGGAGGAGGAGGTGGCGGTGGGAGGCTAGGGCATAGTAGAAGGTGAGGCTAGGATGGTTCTCAATTTTTTGGTTCTTGGCTGAGCGGCGCCGGAAATGGTGGCCGATGGTGGAGGAGGCGGCGATGGGAGGCTAGGGAAGAAGAGGTGGCAGGGCTAGGGCTAGTGAGGAGGCAGGGATAGGGCTAATATGAGATTTCAACTAGGACAGGTAGTGGGTGGGGGCGGCGGGGCAAGGCGAGGCTGAGCTGCGGCGGGAGGCAGATTTGAAATTTTGACACTCCTCTCGCCGCTGCCAACTTCTGTTTTGCGCTCTTTTCCATACTGGTTCTGTATGGAAACTTCCATACTGGTTTGGGAAAGGTGGTGGATAGGGATGATCATGGGTCTAGGACCCGACCTAGACCCACAGGGTCTAGACCCATTGGGTCGGGTATGAGTCCAAAAAATTTAGACCCATCGAGTCCGGGTATGGGTCTAGATTTTTAGATACGGGTCCGGGTCTGGGTCTAAAGTAC
>JAULKJ010000006.1:15017861-15033089 GCA_032355405.1 Rubia balearica
CATTGTACGATGGCCCATTCTAGCATTTGTCGGCTCTTGCGGCGGACGACGGTCTGTAGATAGCGGTGCGGGGCGGTGAGGTGGTGGTGCGGTGGTGGCATGGCGGTGCGATGGTGAGGTGGCGGTGCGGCAACAAGGTGTCGATGAGGCGGCGGCGCGGCAGTGGCAAGTGGTAGCGCCGGCGAGTGGTGAAGGAAGGGGGAAGAGAAGGGCAAAATTGAAATTTTTGTTTTTCAATTTTATTTAGTTTTTTTCAGAATTAAAATTTATTTTATACACGTATATACGTATTAGGGCGTAAAGTAAGTAAAATACAGGGCATAATATAGCAGGACCCTAAATCATCCAGAAAAAAACATCTTAACTTTTTCCTTGCGTTATCTTATCATCTGACAGTTTCACTTCAAGCAACTTCAATCTGATTTTACAGCTAGAGATAGTGAACAAGAATTTAGAAGCATACTATGATGTCTGGGACAAGTTTGTAAAATCATGGATCATTATCAAGATTCAGGACATGAGCTATGTTTACGAGTGGCGATTGCAGGTCTATCGTGATCTTGCTATCCATTTACTTGCTCTGCACCGTGAAATCTATCTTCCTATGATCTGATCTTTATAGACATTCGAAACAATTTGTAAGCTGATAATAGAATTGTATATATCCTTTTTCCGTATCTGATTATGTCTTGTATACCATTTGTATGCACCATATATATGAATACACACAGCCATAATTATTTGTGGGTTTTACATTCTATCATGGTATCAGTCAGGTTTTTCTAAAACTCCTGGCTCTTATATCTCTTTTCCAGAAAATAAAAAATAAAATAACCTAAACTTTTTCCGATCAGCCCTGTTCACCACAGCCTTTGTCCTCCGCTTCCGCCATCGTTTTCAGCACCAATTTTCGGCTTCCTTCTTCAGTTTTCCAGGAATTATCCTTCCTCCGGCGAGTCTCCCAAGTCCTATTTCCTCCAGTTGCTAGCTTGGTCGGACGATCGTCGACTGCCAATCAGAAGCCCTTGATGTGCGATCAGTTCGATCCGTCTGGTGTCGTCCCTTGTTTCCGGCGTCTTCAACACTGGTCTCCTTCTTCGTGTGTTACTCCAGTCCGATCAGGCGCTTCTACGTTTGTTTTTTTGCGGCAGGCGTAAGTCACGCGCCATTTTACTCAGACAAGCTCAACCCTTTTAGCGCGTGTCACCCACGCGCGTTTCTCCCAGACGCGCTCGTCCTTGGCAACGCGTGTGTTCAGCGCGGGTCTTCTCACAAGTGTTGCCTTTTGTTCACGCACGGGTCTTCTCACAGGTTGATAATTAATTTTGTTGCCTTTTGTTCGCAATCACGGTCATCTCACGAGTGGCCATTTTATCATGATTTTTCTTTTTATCGCGAGATCAGTGCCTCTTCAGCATTTCTAGTCATTGCCCCCATTATCGCCCAGTCAGCACCGAATTTATTGAGAATAAAATCAATTTGGTTTCTCTTGTATTATGGATCCTTTTAATCAACCACGGTGTCAATGGTGTTACTCCTCGGGTCATGTTGCTTCTTTTTGTCCCAAACTACACGATGAATGGTACCAGTTGCAGTGTCAGTGGTGCAAGAAATTTGGTCACTTTGCCTCCACATGTCCTCATTTGGTTTCTCGAGTTTCTTCTCCTGCCACTTCACCACATATTCGCTGGATAGCTGATTCTGGCGCGACCAACCGCATGACTTCTTCTCAGTCCACTCTTGAACGCGTAGCTCCTTATTCTGGTAACCGTCGTGTTTTTGTCGGTGATGGTTCTGCTCTTAATATTACCCATGTTGGTCATTCTCGGGTCTCTGATTCATTATTCTTGTCTGATGTTTTGGTGGTTCCTCCTATTACTAAAAATTTGCTATCTATCAGTAAATTGACTCGAGATATGAATGCTGTTATTTTTTTTGATGATTTTACTTTCACCATTTCGAACAAATTTACTAGAGATGTTATTGACAAAGGTTATCTTGATAATGGCTTATAAGTTTTGGATTTTGGTGGTGCTGCTTTTTCTATTTTGTTGCTTCGAGTGCCTCTACAGATTACTCTTCTGATGGTTTCTATACCTTAAATTCTAGGGTTTGTGCTTTTAAACTCTGTTTGTTCATACAGGTTCGTACTTGCAGATCTCCTAATTTTCCAAATGTGATAAGTAAATAAAAATTATTTCTTTGTAGTGTGGCGAAAACATAAATCTGTGGCGGGCTACAACAACAGATAATGACGGGCAGTGGCGAGAAGGACGTCAACTTCAATTGGAATTAGGCTTTTAAGATTTTTGACTATGATACCATGAGAAAATATCAATGAAACCATGTGTTTAACACCTTTGTATTTTATCATAATATCAAAGCTTTTATATTTTTGCATGGTATCAGAGCCAAATATGTAATTTAGATATTTATGTAATTATTTAATTATTTCTAAAATCTACCTAAGGTGGATATCCTAAACATTTTTCTTAATATTTAAAAATGATTGTTTTTTTCTTATAAAGAAAAGAAAGCGAGATACAGGAAAAAAAGGATTATTGATTTCTTAATTTTAAGAAAACACTTTAGAAAGCGAAAATGCTTACAGTGGTAATTTCTAGGGCTGTTTCTTTATAAGAAACCGCCCCTTAATTTCCACCTAAGAAATCAGTTAAGAAATCGGGCACCCTCAAAATGCGTCAGACTGGGGCTCATAATTACTAAAATAGAAGTTCAGTCATCGAAGTAAGATTCCCTTAAGAATTAATCACATCCCACATCATTGATCATCCAAACAGTAGCTCCACAATTATTTAATTATTGACATTTTGTTTAATTTTTTATATAATAAATTACGAAAATTGAAAAAAAAAACAAATTATTTAATACTTTTTAAAAAACGAAATTCAATTTTAAAAATTATAATGTATAATTAAATTTCACATTCAACTTATTTTGGTTGGAAAATTTTAATTTAATATAATTTAATTAAATGCTAATGATATTAATGAGTGGGATAGGTAAAATCAATTGACATTCATGAATAGTAGGGAATAGTTTCTTACCATTGTGGAGAAAAAATAGGTGGTTTCTTAAGTGATTTTTAGGGTGAGATGAAATAGAGCTAATGAAAGAAATAATATATTTAATTGGTAAGATACCTCTGTTTTTGAAATTGCACTTGGTTTAGGTTTGAAAGAGGGAAAGGAATGGAATTAGTTAAAATGTACACATTCTCATTGAGGCTCTGGGCGAGCAAAAATTCTAGGCCTTCTTTAGAATACAAATTATATTTTAAATTTTTCAGTACATTTTAAATATATGCACTTCCGTTATTTCAACGTGAAATGGGAAAAAATTGTCAAAAAATGTGCAACTTATATGAGACAGACCAAATATAAATTCTAAAATGAGAATGTCTACAATTTTTAAAATAAATTTAGAATCTGATAGAGATGGGTTACAAATCATTTATATGTTAATGAATATAATATTATTTTATTTTATTTTAATTAATAAAATTAAATTAAATGAACAAAGATATAAGAATTGGTTTCGAACCAAAAAAATTATAAACCTATCATATATTTGTTTATTTAGATATTAAATAAATAAAAATAATGGAAATCTAATTAATTTTATAAAATCGTTTAAATTTTGTGTTAAGTTGAAAATACATTTATCACATTAGATAAACATACTACACCGCTGCAAAAGAAAATGGAGAAGAGGAAGCATATACTATTATAATATGTACGAGGAGGTTTCCTGACAGGCCATTTATTCTTAAATTATAGAAAATTCACTGTATTTTTTTACTTATACATTGTATTTGTTAAATGACATACTAAATTTAAATATTTTTAAAATATTTTTTTACATTATGTATTTTTATAATTTTCACATTATTACATATAATACTTATTTTTAAAAAAAAACTAAAACTTTCAAGATAAAAATTTTGGGTCCATTACATTTTTTTTAGACTTCCTCGTGTATATTTAAGTTCAACTTTATTATTTGGGTCATGACATTCATTTGGACATATATTATAATTGTCACCAATGTCCACATTCACTTTATATTATATGATAATAAAATATATATTTTTACAATCTCTACCCAAACTCCTACATAAAAACTTTTAAAATTTTGAGGCCCTTCCAACCTTGGGCCCTTCCAATCTTGGTCCCAGTGCGGTCGCCCAACTTGCAATGGGCTTGGGCCGACCCTGGTACTAACAAATGTATACTAGAATGTTTATAAAACTAAATGTGTTAATGTTGTGTGACACATATTAAAAGCGTCTCAATATATATAGGACATATATAAGTGTCCTAATAGATGTATATTAGGATGCTTATAAATTAAACGTCTCAATACATATGTAACTATGACATTAAAAATCGATCTAAATAATAGGACTCGTAAAAATAACCCTATATTTTGTCTACAGAGCCGTCTAATATATTAACCCTAAATCTATATGGATTCACGGTAACGAAACGCTTTTATGAGATGCTTTTAGAAGCATCCTATGGATGCAAACATCCCAATTGAGATCAATTGAGACACTTTTTAACATCGTGATAGGACTTTTGTATTGTAGTATTATATAGCCATCATAATCTAATTAAAATAAAATAAAGCTAAAAAGATACACACTCAATTCCCCTAATAAAGACCTATCCTCAGTTTTGGGCCAAGAAATGTGAGGCCCCGTTAAGTGTAAAACACAAAATTTTCAAGCACCTAATACATATTTACCATTTACCGTGCATTTGATCCGGAGAAGTACACGTATGTCGGGCCAACTCCGAACTTCTCTCTCTAAACTTCCTTCTCCAGGAAGCCAAAAACCAAAGCAAGCGCACAGCCAAAAACCTGGAGGGGCCGCCGCCGCCACCAGATCCGGTGGTCCGGCGGCCCCTCCCCCACCCTAGTAGTAGTTTTCTTTTTCATCTTTAGTAGTTGTAGTAGTAAAAAAGAGCTGATCAGCATAGAGGTAATCAATAGGAGAACCGGAGATATCAAGGAGCGAAGAAGAAGCTGACGCTCGACTTCCCATAGAAGATGGTCGGCCAATGGTGACAAAGAGGTGGTGTGATCGGTGCAAGACGGAGAAGAAGTTCAGCCAACCCGAAAAACATGACGGGCTCAAATTGTTGCACGAAAAAACCTAAAGGGTAAGGTGTGACGGAGCAAGATCGTCGGAAACTCCAACTCTAGCTTAAAAAAGCCGCCAAAGATGGTGTGGCACACTCAGATCTGTCTGAATATGTTAGGGTATAAGGTTGGGTTGGGTGGTTTTGGTAGGGTTGGGTATGATGAGGTCGGTCAGGTTGGTTTGGGTTGGGCTGTCATGTCTCTGGTATCCCACATTTGGTGTGCCTTTACCCCAATTTCAGTTTAGTGGTAGTGTAGTTAGCCACTATGGCAATTCGGATGTTGTGTTCGAGTGACCAGGCGCAACTCGGAGAAGTTCTCCCCCCCAAATAAATGATGGCCTGTAAGTCTCTATATGCCAAGTTGGCGTGGAGCATGGTCCGATACACGATGTTGGTGTGGAGCTCAAGTGGGAGGTCACCCCACTCAAGCTGTGCGAGACATTCATGTGGGAGTTCATCAATCTCACTTGTAATCTTTTTTTTTCTTTCTCGTTTTTAGTTATGATTTTCAATAGTTAGAGCATCAATTGTAATAGAAGATAGACTAGCAGTAGTACAAGTTTATCATCAAAATTGTAAAAATATTTCTATATATTAATGAGAAGAGTCATACTATTTATTTTAGAAAAAATAAAATCTGGAGAAGTTGGTGTCATAGAGTAACCAGAGCAAAAACATAATAAAAATGTCTCTTATCAAATTTCTGAAAGCTTTAGCATAGGGGTGGTAAATGGGCGGACGGTTCAAATATGGATTGGGTAAATGAGTAATTAAAATATATAGGTATGACTCATTTTATGATGGGTAAAAAATGGGGCGGGTCAGAACAGATCGAGTTGAAACCTGCTCAACCCACGGGTTGAAAGTCATTCAACTCAAGAGTAAAAAATGGGTAAACTCACGAATTTCAACCCATATGAATTTATGTATCAACCCGTATGCGTAAAATCCACGGTTTTCAACCTGTATTGACCCATATGAGTTTATATACACTCATATGGGTAAACTCACGGGTTTCAACCCACATATTGACCTATATGCGTTTATATACCAACTCATATGGGTAAACCTGCGGGTTTTAACTCATATGGATAAACCCGTGATCAACCCACAAACCCAACTCATTCAACCCATATTTTTCAACTACCCATTTGACTCATTACCCATTTAACCCATTACACGTTTTACCCATACTCATACAGATTTAAAATTAGATAACACCCGCGGGTTACAGGTCTATTTTGCCACCCTACTTTAGCATACCAAGTAGAGGTATCTCCAGAATTCCTCTTCTCAGCAAGATCACGAAACCGCAAGTTGCCTATATCGGACATTAGTGAATATATGACTCCGTTCATATGCCCACACATACGTGGGTACTTCAAACGATTAAGTGTCTTGCAAATTGGTATAGAGGTTACCAGTGGCGGAATCAGGAGATCCATCAAAGGGGCTGAAAAGATCAGTGGCGGACGGCCGACGGGGGCGCGGCGGATGAACGGTCGGAGCGCGGCGGAGTCGGTCGGCGGACAAATTCCTGGGCAGTGGCGGATGTCTGCTGCTGAAAAATGAAGACAGGTCCAAGCCTAACATTTAGAACTAAGCAAGTTTAACATTTAGGAACCCAATCGGCCTTTCTTTTTTTTTCCCTTCACCCAAGTTAAACAATGTCGTTTTGATAAGTTAGGAAACAAAAAAAATAAAAATCGAGGATCGTCTTCTTCCTCATGGTGTCGCCGTTTGCCAGAGGATTGGGAGGAGCCACCTGCAAATTTTCAAATGGGGGACAGAATCCATGGATTCCGATGGCCCTTAGATCTAAATTTCGGGCCACTGGATCCTAGGGGTGGCACCAGCACCCCCTGGTTCTACCCCTGGAGGTCATAAATTCTAAATCTAACTTTCGAAATGTGAGAATTTTCTTTAATAAGAGAGTTTCTAGTGAACATGACCAAACACAAACGACTGGCATGATTTACCTCCCTTCCATTATCTTGCGGTGTGTTGCCAAAATAATTAGTATTTCTTAATGTATCGTGATTTACCTCTCTATCATCTTGTGATGTCAAGGTAAGAGACCCTTAAGACAAGTGATTTTATCTTTATCTACGAGAAAAGTGATATGTAAGTTTGGCTGCACTATTAAACTATAATAGGGGATTAAATTCTACTCTCATAAAAATGTGCAATATATGAGCCTCCTCTCAATTTTGAGAAATACGACTTTCATTGCCATCTACATTAATTTTTAAATATCTTTTTGTTTAAAAACATTCAACAAATATCAAGTATCATGAAAAAATATATATACACCTTTTTCGTTTGATTAAGAGTATCCCAATTACTTTTTGAAATATTTTTATTAGGAGTGTCCCATTTTAATTACAATGCTTTACGGATCATTAATTTTCGTCCGGCCACTCAATTTTCTTTCATTTTCTATATTCCAATTCGCCCTCTTATTTTTACTCTCTCCCAAAAAACCGCCTTTCTCATATGATACTAGACCTATTTTACTACTTCTCTAACCCAAGTTAAATTGTACAAAATCAATGATTTATTCAAAATTAGAAAACTTTGACTGCATATAAAAATGTGTATATATATATTAAAAATATATTATTATATTAGATACTTTTAGATTTATCGTAACATATAGTTTTATTTATGTGTCGTTATTACACGTAGTACATATATTTACAATCAAATGTATGTGTTGGAGAGTGGAAAAAATTCTGTGCAATTTAATTTGGGACAGAGTGAGTACATAAAAAGATGTCCCGGGGATGGATTTCGTAACAACTTACCGTGTCACGTTCGTGTATAAGGGTCAAGTGGGCAACGGTAGAGATGGATAAGAAAAGCTCAATTGCTCATACATCTGGAGGTTGCTATCAGGAGCACTTGATTCCTGGTGTATTTCATGAAAACAAAATTACGAAAAAAACTACCAACAGGTTCAATCCTAAACTATGGACAGAAGTAAGGGAAAAACCTTTGTCTTGTCTCCTTCGATAGCTTTGAGGATTTTGCGAATCCACCAAAGACACAACTCAACAGATTCAGCTTCTCCTTCAGTGTCAGAGAACTCCATGCCCGATCAAGCTTATTGAAAACTTGGAGAAATCTGGAAACGGAAGACAGTAGAAAAGAGGAGGAGGAAGAAGAGTAAAGTTTGTTCAGTAATTAGCTCATCAAAAGTCATGTACAATAGTCCACCCATTTTGCTTATATACAGCTAAAACCGAATAACAAAACAACAAACTAGAGCCTATAGAATCCAGCCACATGGCAGTCCAAATAACAAACTAACAACAAACTAATAACAGTGACACCTCAATACTTCTTCAAAGCTGAAATGGAGCCATTACTGAGATGAACAGTGCGACGATGAAAGATATGAAAATGGTGATCAGAAGATCATATGTTACATACAGTAATTTCAATTGGTCTATCTCCCAGTACAATCTGAGCACCTATCTCTTCTGCAACCTTTCGTGCAGCCCGAAACTGCGAATCGAATCAATTGGCTCACTCCATAAAATGTTGAAAACTAAAATTCAATAGCTAAAAATCAATTTTACCTCATCGCCAAAAGGCCGATTGACTTCTAAAGATAGTTTGGAAGAGAATGCGGCCAATAAACGCAGTGCTAGTGCAGTTTGACCTCCTGTAGGATGTGTTTGGAAAATTAATAGTACTCTTGCGCAGACCAAGACAACAAAAAATAAGATGGAAAATCAAACACGGAATTTAACTTATTCACCAAACATATTGGCTACCTCCATGAATAGAAACACATGAATTAATCTTATTACCAAATTGATTCACTAAAGATCTAACTGGACATGGGCTGTTTCAAAATCAAACCAAATGTGAAGAAGGTGGCAATATCATGGTTGAAAAATCAAACCATTACTAGACATGATGGTGGCAAAGTCAAACCATGTGCGGAGATTTCATGGAATCAGACTCTTGGCTTGTTCATGGAATCAAAATCACGCTCATCTCTTGAGGTTCAAATGTTTAAATTAGGAGATGCCCGGCCAAATCAAGCAATTAACACGAGAGGTGGAGATCGCTTGTTTTGGAAACGCACCTCCTAATCATTCTTTGTTGGTATTATGTACAGGATCAAACACTAGTGTCAACTACTCTATCATCTTTTGGAGGCAATTCTGCTACCTCAGTTCTCAAGAACTCAAACTTTGTATATCTTTTATCAAAAAGGTTGGAGGGCTTATTCATATCCCCAGCCCCTGGGTGGTTTTAACTTCAAATTTTTTTTCTACCCAAATTGAATAAACAAATTACGTCAGGGATTACCTGATTCAAAGTGATGAAATATTAGACCAAAGCAAAAGTCTAAAAAACTCACTCAACTTCCTAACTCACTCTTTATTTATAAGATTTTGAGTGCAACTTAAGAGTTTCCTAAATCATGAAGGAAACTCTTGAGTTGCTCAATTCATGAACCAACATTTGAGTTTCTCAATCGTAAACAAAGACTAGATTTAGATTCGAGAGAACCTATTCTCATTCTCTTTAATTAGACAAGTAACTACAAGAACATATCAAGTTAGAGATGGAGATCAAACCCAAATCTATGCTACGGCCGATAGCGCCAAAGAATCCAGTTCCGCATAAAGAAAACATTCCCGACCTCAAGTCTTGGTTCTGCCCACCATCTGGAGAAGTGTACATTATCCCCGCTCTGAAAATAAACTCTGCAGAATGTGAAGTTAAGCGATGGATTGAAACTAAAATAGGATATCTAAAAACACTCTTTAAAATGGAAATGGCATGGTGAAATTGAATGGATGACTTGCCTGCTCCGGCAGAGTCCGACAACAACGTTATCTGGATTCACGGTCCGAATAACCCTTTCAACATCCACAGCTGAATCCTGAGAAATATGGGAGGTACCGACAAGCCAAATGGTCTCCCGCTCCAGGAAGTACGAACTCGTTTCGCCATGGCGGCACCGGTCCGAATCGGCTCTTCATGATCACAACCAAGCTCCCATCGTCAGCCAGATCAAGCAGCTACGGACAAGATTCAGAAATGACTTCCCGGGACCAACTCAGAACTTCTCCCCGGAAATCGAATCCCGCCGGCGGAGGCTCGACGGCCACTCTGACGCCGGTGCTGCGGCACGGGAGCCTCAGGGGGCTCCGAGACGCCGGAAAAGGATTAGCGGCGATCTTCATCGTCATCGTCGACGTCATGGCTTGTTGGAGATTTACTGTAGGAGTGAAGTAGTGTGTGAACCGGAGTATGACACCATTTCATTAGCCATGTGTGTGGCTGTGGTTTGAGCTGGTGGATACTCTGTATTTGAGTTAATTCGCACTGGAATTATGGCGCCAACCCCATGATTTGACCCCTTGCGTTTGGACTGACCTGCTTAAGGGCCAAATAAAGAGTCTGATCCATGTCTTTTCCAAAAAGAAATAAATATCCCTGTAGGAAATATTAAGTAAAAATTACAATTAAATGAATTCTTATTTTTTTACTATTTAATGGTAACTTAAATTTGACACTTATTAAAATCTCATCGGCCTCTCATCTTTTCTCGTACAAAATCCCCCGCATACGATTTTTTTTCCTGTCCTTTCATTTACAATCCCATTCTCAATCTCTTCATTAATAGTGCCACATCTCAATCTCGCAGTTTCACTAAAATTTAGTTTCACATTTTTTAAGAAATAGGTTAAAGACTAAATTTCAACTACAAAATAAAATTTGTGGGTGATGGATGATATTACAAACTTAAGTTTCAGAGGCAAATTTATGATAAAAAGAAAATTTTATTGAGGTGGAACAATAAGTCAATCAATTTCAAGACAATATGAAAAGCATTTAAATTACCATGCCTTTTATATTAGTTTTAAATATTATTATTTAATTTCTTCGAAATATCTATATTTGTATAAATTATATTCCTTTCATCCCAACCAATTTATATAAAATATTTTTTACAATATTCAAAATATATATTTGATCTTTAATATAATTTAATATGTATAATAATGGTTGATAAAATAACATCTCATACAAATACAAACGCCACTATCAATGGCCGACGTACTAAGAGTCCGTGGGTGGCACTACTAATTAATTAGAATATTGACTATAACTGTATTAGGGGTCTTCAAAAAGAAGAAGTAGGTACTTTAGTGGCGTTCGCATAGGCGAATCCGATTCGATTTGGTTCGTTTTGATGTGATCTATTTGGGTTGGGTTGGATGAATGTTCCATTTGATTAAGTGTGTCAATTCAATTTGGTCAGGTTGGGTATGGATCAGGTCATATTTCGCAGCCAAATCAACCCATTTTGACCCATTTATGACCTTGTCCCATTTTCTTGAAAAAAAAGTCAATATTTTTAAAAAAAAAACTTAAATAAGAATTGGTTTAATACTACTTATCCAACATTAATAAACTTCATAAACAAGTTTAAAATTATTGAATAATAAAATAAACTAAATTATCTCCCATGCGATTCATGATTTATAAAATAAGTGAGCATAATTATTAACATTATATTTTATTTACAAACAATAATTAAAATATACTTATTTTAATATTATTGATAAATATATATACACACATAATATATATATATATAAAGATAGAAATAAATTTTGTATAAAATACTATCAATTATATAATCTATTGATTAAAATATATAATACATATTTGTAATTAATCAAATAGTTATATAAATAAATTTTAAGAAAATTATATTTTTTTAAAATAAATAGTAAAAGCATTCTAACTAAATAGAATGAAGAGAAAAGTGCAAAAAGACCTTATTAAATTGAGAAAATACAGATATAACCCTATAAAATTTGAAAGTGCAAAATTAACCCTAAATATTTGTAAAATAGTGCAATTATACCCAAATTATACTATTTTGGCATTGACCAAATGAATTCAGGCGTTGACCATTTATAAAAAGATAAATTTACCCCTATTATTAAAACAAAATTGTAATGACAAAGATACCCCTAGGGTTCTTCTTCTTCAAACCTGCCACCAGCAGCTCCGCTGCCGCGCCACCTGCTCTGCCGCCACTAACCTCGCCCATATCGGCTACCAATCACCGTCGTGCCACCACCCAACTCAGTGCCCCGCCAACACCACTCCCCGCAGTGCTCCATCCCTTGCCCTGTCGTTGCCCAAATCCATCGTCGTTGGCTTAAACCCTTGATCAGCCTCTCCTCTACAACCCACAACCACCACCTCTCACCGGAAGTCCTATATGTCAAAGCATCGGAAAGTGAAGAGACGCTGGTGTAGAGGAAATCAAAAGAAATTAGGCGGAGGAGGAGCGGTGGTGTTTGAATCGTCGTCGCTGAAGGTGGTGGAGGAGTTCCGAAAATGAGCAGCGGAGAAATGCTTCCTGCGCCAGGAAATTCAGTAACGGGAATGATCGTCGTCGTTCCTTAGCCTAATAGAGATAGGAACGAACCCCGCCAACTCGAACGAACGACAGGAACGATGAGAAATTCAGCGACGGAACGAACGCCGCCACTTGCAGTCGTTGTTCAAGAACCCATGGAACTCGAAAAATAGGTCGGCGTGGACAATTATCAGAAAGAGATGAGGGAGGGACGGGGAAAGAGATGCGCGGTGGTGGTAGGTTAGGCAAAGCGATGAGAACGGTGGTGGTGGTCGATTAACGGAAAGATGAGAATGGTGGTGGTGGAAAGAGATAAAGAAGGGACGGGGAAGGGTTAAAAATGTGGTGGAGGTATTTTATGATTTTATTTTATTTTTTGAATTTTTTGACTCAGAGGTATAATGGTCATTTCACCTATTTCCAGCCAATTTGGCGGTTGACATTTCGGTCAACAAAATTCAGAGTTATTTATGCTCTATAAGATTTTACAAGGTCATTTACGCATCTTTCTCTAGAATGGAGATAATTGTAATTTATTAAGTGAATAATTTTCTAATAAAATTGATTAGTATAAAATTATTATTTAATTATATGAAAATAAATTGTAGTTTAATTTATTATTTAAATATTAGCACATTTAACAATTATTCATTTTATTTTGAATAAATTATTTTAAAAAAATACTGTTTTCTTATATGACTTGGGTCGATTTGGGTCATTTGTGATCCGACCGGGCTCGGATGAGCCCATCAGTATGGAACTTTTATCCCGGTCCTTCCCGACCCATTTGACCAAAACTTTTAGACCAATTTGTATTGGAACAGCTAACCCGCATGTCAGTATGACCAGCCTTAGTTGGTATTATCCAAATATGTATCGAAACTATCATTCAATAAACGAAGGAACATATACCTGATTTAATATCAAATAGTCAAAATGGGTTAGTTCCAGGCAGAAACATAGGCGAAAATGTGCTTGTAGCACATGAAATTTTGGACTAAATGAGAAATAATAAGTCCAAATTCAATGGTTTTGCAGCCATCAAATTAGATATGTCCAAAGCTTACGATCGTATTTCTTGGAGGTTTTTGGAGAAATCTTTGACAGCCCTGGAATTTCCCACAAATTGGTTCAATCACTTGATGCAGTGTGTCCAACTTGTAACAACATATCAAGAACTGGTAAATGGTACGAATTCGGCTTTCTTTACACAAAACAAAGGTATTAGACAGGGATGCCCTCTTTCACCCTATCTCTTCATTATAGCTCAACAATACATGTAGGCATGGTTGGAATCCAAATTGCATGCAAACAAAGTATCTTGGAGTTCAGGTGTCCAAGATAGCACCTGAAATTAATCATCTCATGTATGTAGGGTTGAAATCGAGCCGATCCGGGGCCGACCACCCCTAGGCTCGAGCTCGGCTTGAAAAACAATGACTATGTTCGAGCTCGGCTCGAGATCGACTCCTACATACATGGAGAGCATCCAGCATGGGTTTTGATTTTGAAGCATCTGAGCACACTGACTTAATTTCATGGTTTTCATAATGGATAACATGGGATCCCATCGTTGAGGATATTTCGCATTCAGTGTGCATTATGTGGGATATATGGAAGAGCAGAAATAGGAAAGCAATACCGGATGAGGAGGAAAATCCCATTTATAGCTGGGAGGCAGGAAGAGATTACCATAATTTCACTGTCTCATTAGCTCAACAAGATGAGAACTTCAGAATGGAACTTCAAAACAGCAGGAGCCAAAATCAACAGGTAAACGATCAGGAATTGCAAGCGCAATTGGAGCCGGACAGAGAGGCAAATATTATGTTTGATGGCTTTTTTCATCAACAAAAAAGCATTGGAGCATGATCCTGAGAGATTAAACATGTAGATGGTAGTGGAGAGTTGTTGCCGGGTTCAGACTTCTTTGTGGCCATATCCCTCCTCCAAACAGAAGCAGAAACATGTTTGAGAGCTCTAAGGGCACCAAACAAATCGCAAATATCTCGTGTTGTTCTTCGTAATGATTCAATCATCCTTCAGAGTTCATTAAAGGAGCCGAAGAAAGCGCCATGGGAAATCCGGAGTCTAGTTTTAGAGACAGTTCGTATTATGAGAAATAATTTCAGCTCCGTTGCAGTCAATAAAGTAACTAGGGAAAGTTTAAATGTAGTGCATAACAAAGCCCTACATTTAGGAAGGATTATATGTAATTGCCTTTCTTAACACTCGAGAATATGACAAAGTATTGGGAAAGACGGTCTTTCCATAAGATTGTGGAAAGACGGGTTAAATTAAAATAATAAAAGGTAAAAGGTTTTTAGTTGCAATATTAAAATTTTAGTTACACAATTTTAGTCCAATAGCTACACAAGTTACACATAAGAAAAGTGTAGTGAAACTAAATACATGCTCAAGTGTAGTAAAATTAATTACACTTACTTATATCTTTCGCTACACCTTAACATGTGATAGTACTTCATTACATTTCAAGGTGTAATAAATATTAGTACACTGACAAGAGAGAATAAAATTTGCTACATCATGTATATCGTGTACTACATCTAGACTTGTAATTACAATTTTACTAAACATGTAATTATGTTATTGCATTCGTAAGTGTAAGTTATTTTTGTGCTAAAATAC
>JAULKJ010000006.1:15066381-15077900 GCA_032355405.1 Rubia balearica
GGGAAAATAATGACGGCTTGTATCATTATGCACAATATGATAGTTGAGGATGAAAGAGACACATATCTCAACTATCAGGATCCCACCTAATTTTTAGAAGATCTACCTACTAATGGACAACCTCATACAAGAAATAGAGTTGAGGATGGAGATGGGGAAAATGTGCAATTCTCGACTCAAGGGACACGGCTAGCAGCATACATGGTTAACAGATCACAACTTCGCAATAGAGAAGCTCACACCTCTCTCAAAAGTGATTTGATTGAGCACATATGGGCAACATTTGGCCACAATAATAGCTCTTAAAATTGCTCTACAAAATGCTACTTTATGTTTTTCCTATGTAATTTTTGAGTGTTTTTTATTCTGAATTCAAATCATGTCATGTAATATAATTTGATGTATTTTAAAATTTGGTATTGAAGTATTGCAAATGAACTTTTTTTCATGGCTAAACTATTATATTTCTAATTATCCAAAATTTATTTAATAATTTCGAAAATATTAATATTTAATTATTACAACATTTTATTAATAATTAATCATTAATAATTTAAAATATACTATTTATATTTCATATTAAAATAATATTTAAAGAGTTAAAATTTTTGGTTGGATTGGGTTATTGATAAACCTTTCAAAAAGAAATAAATTGATTGGATAGAAGGTTGTGTAAGTGAATGAGAGAGATATAATATTTAATTGGAATTTTTAGTTGGGTTGGGTCATGAATAAACGTGGCCTTACAATCGGCGAGAGAGTTGTCTTCCACCTCCGTTCCGCCACTGTGCCACATCGACAGTGTGAAAGGTACGCTTAAGTTACTACGATATCCCCAAATCTTAGGGTTCCAATTTCTTCAATCGACGAATCAATTCGATCACCTGGATCCTCCCAGCTCTAATTTTCAATTTCAAATCAACGCTCATTCTACCCGACAGCGCCGACGCAGGGTTCTCTAGATTATCGGTGATGGATGTCGGCGGGAGCAAGCGCGTTTTCCAGAGACTCGGCCCCGGCCCGGCGACGGTGTCGTCCTCTGGCAGGGATAACAACAATTCCAGAAATCAAAAGGTCTGTTATTTGTGGAGGGAAGGGCGGTGCGATAGGATCCCCTGCCCTTACTTACACAGAGAATTAGCGCCGCCGCCGCCTCAGCAGTCTATGGGCAACGGTGCGGCGGCGTCTAAACGGCCCTACGGGTTTTCCAGAGACGATCATGACGCCGGCGGCGGGATGCGGAGGAACTCTAATTTTAATAATACCTGGGGCCGGCAACAGCAACACGGCGGATACGCGAACAGGGGAGGCGCGGGAGCGGTGGTGAAGAAGCAAGAGAAACTCTGTAATTATTGGGTTCAAGGGAACTGTACTTTTGGGGATAAGTGTAGATATTTGCATTCATGGTCAAGCCCCTGCTTCTCTTTGTTAACACAGCTAGAAGGACACGAAAAGGTAATTGTTAGATACTGCGTACCCTGATCTTTACATTTATGTGATAATTGTCTCTCTGAGTTCAAGATTTCTTTTTCAACAGGTTGTTACTGGGATTGCTTTTCCAGCCGGGTCTGATAAGCTTTATAGTGGGAGTAAAGATGAGAGCGTTAGGGTCTGGGATTGCCAATCTGGACAGGTGACTATTATCAGTTGGCTTACTTTGAAATGAATGAAAGCATGCAGTGAACTTAGTTTCAACTGTTATTTTTTGTTTTATGGAGGGGAAAATTAGATTGATCTTGTTTCATGGTGGGATCTTTTTTTACTTTGGATGAAAGTTATGGTAGTAAGATGTTCATATCATGTTTGTAAATAGATTGATCTTGTCTTCAGAAGTACAACTAGATACCAATGTTGAACAATGTTTTTCCATTTTTTTCTCTAATGCATTTGTTTAAAATTTCAATAGATCTTTTTGGAGCTCTTTTAATTTTAAATTGTGAGTTCTTAAGTTTTCCTTGTTTCACTTAGTGTGCAGGTGTTATTAAATTGGATGGTGAAATAGGCTGCATGCTCAGTGAAGGTCCCTGGGTTTTTGTTGGTCTAACAAATTTAGTTAAGGTAAGAAGTGAAAACCATTTTTTGGTTTCTCTATTTTGTCTAAATGTTCTGTAATGCCATGGTTATGCTTACCATCTATGCCGGGATCGCAGGCGTGGAACACCCAAGCTAATAGTGAATTGAGCTTAGTTGGACCTGTAGGACAAGTTTATGCCCTTGTTGTGGGTAGTGATCTTTTATTAGCAGGCGTTCAGGTAATTTCCCCACCCCCAAACTTCTATGACTTTTCAGTTTAATACTTTCTACTGCCTACACAGTTCTGATTTTTGTCGTGTCTTGATAAGTTTGTGAGTATTTTCTGTTGTAGTCCATCAATATTCTTAACCTATATTTTTGTCTAACGTTAGTGATCAATTCATAATGTTAGAAAAATAAAGAAATGGAGGACCTGAGATCAGCTGCACGGGAAAGGGCTTTGATGCTTTGCCTTTCCAGCTGGGCAGAATGTACCATCTATTCTACTTCATCTATCTCCTTCCTTAGGTTAGCTATGCTCTGTGGATTACAGTGTTAGGAAAGTAACTAACTATGAACAACGATAGTGCTATAATTGTAAGATTGAAAAGGATCTGTAGGCATCCTAGATGGTGGAATCAATGGCAACTACTTACATAAAAATAACAAAAACTTAAAAGTGTTCTTTGAATTATGGAAAGCTGAAAAATACTCAAAAGTCAATAATATAGGCTGCAGTGTACCATAAAGATATAGAGAAATTTCTTGACATCCTAAACCAAACTTTTAAAATAAGTTACTTAAACCGAAATAACAGAAGGAATTTGAAATAAAATCATACCCAAAAGGAATTTGACTACTAAATCTAAAATGTGATGCTTATATAATTATTTTTGATAGAGAGTATGTTAAATGCACTAGAAAGAAAATGGAGATAGCCCTGGATTTACAATAGATGAGAAAAACTACAGGCACACACATTAGGTGATAAGATGATTTGGACAATAGCGTTGAATGAGAGCTACTTACTCAAATTGAAAGGCAAAGGGTAAGACCTAACAAGGCTCATGGAAAGAAATTATTACAAGATGTTTATACATGAGAAGATCATTTTGATGGAACATCATGATGAGATACTATATGTGGTCCCGACTCCAAGTAGTGGGATAACGGCTTAGCTCTTGATCTTCGTTTAACCATCGTCAAGCATACACTAGTTACCATTTAATATGGAGGAGCTTTATCCATTCCCCTGCCTTGTGTTTGATTCTTTCTTGTGTACTCCTTAAGTCCTTCTGTTAGTCTGTATTTAGTGCCTTTTTGACTCAACTATCTTGCCAGTTGCTTGAAAATCCTTTCATACACTGTCGCAGGATGGGGCAATTTTAGCATGGAGATTTAATGCAGGGACAAACACTTTTGAACCTGCTGCATCACTCACAGGACACACCTCTGCTGTTGTAACATTGGTGGTTGGTGCTAACAGATTGTACTCTGGTTCAATGGACAATTCTATAAGAGTAAAGCCTTTTTGGTTTAAAAATAGATATCTGTTTCATGTGATGTGCTGGATGTTGACCCGTATGAACTCTTGGGGTTCAGGTGTGGAGTCTTGAAACGTTAGAGTGCCTACAAACTTTGACAGATCATTCTAGTGTTGTCATGTCTGTTCTTTGTTGGGAACAATTTTTGTTATCGTGCTCACTGGATAGAACGATAAAGGTATGATGTATTAACCTGGTAGTCATATTGTATATAGTTGGGCCAGTTGTCTGAGATTGATATATTCAATGTTTGCTGTATTTTAGGTTTGGGCAGCAACAGAGAATGGAAGTTTGGAAGCAACATACACTCACAAAGAAGAACATGTATGCTTTGATTTATTATTTTTGCCTCAATAATGCATGCAGGGCTATTCTTGTGCAAACTTTTGAATTTTTCCTTGTGTGCATAAATTGTTCGTCTGGCTGCAAATTGAATGTTGGTATGGCCTAAAATTTGAAATGAATGGGAGTGTGGGGTTGAGATATTATGTTTTGACTTGCTTTCTGTTTGTGGTTGGATTTTGTACCCAGTGTTGGATTTTACCTTGTAAAATTATCTGTAAAAGGGTTTTGAAATTTTATCGAAATTGGCTGTCCATTATAGGAGTCCTTAATAGTACTGCATTGAAATTTTGGAGCTTGTTGCATCTGAATCAGAATCTATTGAGATGGGCAATGAGTTTTAGTTAAGATCAGGAGCCACTTTTTGTTTAGATGGCCAGTGCTGTAGGACATGAACATGAAAATGTGGTTCTGTTATTTGAAAAGTGTATGGACTGTGGTGGCCTCATAGTTGATATGTGCTCAGGGCCTGCTTACTCTTTGCGGGATGCATGATCTGGAATCCAAGCCTGTTTTACTTTGCTCTGCCAATGACAACACTGTTCGAGTCTATGACTTGCCATCGTGAGTTTACTTCCACCCACGTTTCTTATTGTATTTGACTTGTGCAAGTTCTGCTGGTTTCAATTCTCTTAACGGACTGCTTCTCTTTTTTGTACAGTTTTACTGAGAGAGGAAAGATCTACTCCAAACAGGAGGTGCGATCCATTCAAGTCGGACCTGGTGGATTGTTCTTTACCGGCGACGGCACTGGTCAAGTGAAAGTGTGGAACTGGTCTCCCGAAGCAATTGCTGCTACTAAATAAAGAAATTGGGCAATTTTTTCAACATTCTTCACCCTCATACTTTAGTTGTAATGTATTGTGGAGAGATGCATCAGTTTTGATGTTTTAGAAGAGTAGTTTTTCCCTCGAGTGCCAAGGCAATCACCCCTTGGTCATGTGTGTGTATAACATTTTAAGACAGTTGCGTTGCCATAGTGAGGAGGACCATTACTGTCCATTATAGACAACCATGTATCAATCTTTCTTTACGTGTGAAAGTGAAATGTCTTACTTGAGATTCAGATTAATGGTTTGTGTATTTGTTCGTTTTAATATCTGATTGATGGAGCATACGACAAATTGCTCAATAATTCCTTATAACGACAAGCTGGGATTTTGGCTTGAAAGAATGTTGTAAAAGTTTCGAGGGTCTGTGGCAGATAATTATATCTGATATCTGATAATTATATCGGATCGCTGGTTAATGTATTTGTTCGCTTTTAATATCTGATATCAACGACAAATTGTATGATAGTTGTCCTTGTATTATCTTGAAAGCGATAAACATGGCCAATTCTGGAATATAGAAATAATTGTTACGTAAGCAGTAGGTGAAAGGAAGTAAGAAGAAAAGTGTGGAAGTACAGGGTGAGAAAAAACTAAGAGATGTCTAAGGCCGGCGACGGTGATCGGAATGAAAACACGGCAGCCTGGCTGATCGCAGTGGAAACGCTCCGAATTCAACCTTACGCTCTACCACCTCTCGGTACATCTCAAATCTATGTTTCTTTCTTGATAAAACCATAAAAGACCTGATTCGATTTTATGTTCTTTACCATGAAAATCACGTTGTATGCCTTAGAGATCAATCATTTAAGTTCGATTCAGCTCAAAGTTTGGAAATTAGCGCTGGCAGTGATATTTGAAATGAGCAACGCGATCTATTTCTGTTTAGGTCCTCATGATGTCAAAGTTGGGGTGAAAGCTGTTGGTATTTGTGGGAGTGATGTTCATCACTTCAAGGTAATCATCATATTCACGACATCTTTCATTAGCTTCGTTTGTTTGATAGTCGTGGTTCGATGATACTCGTGTTTGTTCCGGAAACAGAACATGAGGTGTGCACATTTTGTGGTGAAAAAGCCGATGGTTCTTGGCCACGAGTGCGCCGGTGTCATTGAAGAAACCGGCAGCCAAGTAAGTTCCTTGGCGGTGGGTGATCGCGTCGCTCTCGAGCCTGGCATTAGCTGCGGCTGCTGCAATTCGTGCAGGTCCGGCCGCTACAATCTCTGCCCTGAAATGAAGTTTTTCGGCTCTCCTCCAACCAATGGATCCTTAGCCAATCAGGTACATACTTTTTTAACATCATGATTTATGAGATTGTTAAAAGAGTCTCACAGAAAGGATCACCTTTACATAGTATCAATTGATTTTATGATAGAAATCCATGGTTCTAAGAGCATCTCCAATGGAAAACTGTCTAGTAGTTAGACATGTCATGTCATTGAACCGGTGAGTTGGCAAGCTACAAACCCTTCTAATGGTAAACTACAATCATTAACTGGCATTTGGATTAAACGATGAAGATATGCGAGAATAATTTATTGGCATTTGAAATGGAATTAAATGCTAGTATGCTGCTGTGTTGAGCAATTTCAAAGTTGCATACGTGATTTTGAAACAACGGTGAGAGACCTGCTACAATCTATGAAAAATTTGCAAGCAGGTCCAAAAACACCAGGAGATCCTCCAATATGTTTACGGAGCTCAATGTCTAATGGACGTATATTCCCACTGTCTTTTGCAGTCGTATCCTCTATTATCATTTCAACCATATGATATGAATCAGGTTGTGCATCCTGCAAATTTGTGCTTCAAGTTACCGGACAACGTGAGTTTGGAAGAAGGAGCAATGTGCGAGCCTTTGAGCGTCGGAGTCCACGCTTGCCGGCGTGCGGGTGTCTGTCCAGACACTAGAGTATTGATCATCGGAGCTGGTCCGATCGGGCTAGTCACCATGCTCGCTGCTCGAGCTTTTGGTGCCCCCAAAGTAGTCATGGTTGACATTGACGCCTCCCGCTTATCCTTCGCAGAAAGCCTTGGAGCTAGCGGCACAATCTTAGCTTCCACAAACATGGAGGTCCGTACAAAACTACTATAGCTTAATACACAAGATTAGAGGTCACTTCTACCTATTACCAACTGATTTTATGACAGAAGTCAGTGACTCGAATACGTAGGATGCTAACACTTCATAGTTTGAGCATGATTCTAAAACATGTCTCAGGATGTGAACAAAGAAGTGATTCAGATTCAGAATGCAATGGGGGCTGCCATAGATGTGAGCTTTGATTGTGTTGGTTTTGACAAGACCATGACAACCGCCCTGACCGCGACGGCCTCGGGTGGCAAAGTTTGTCTTGTGGGATTAGGCAGGAGCCAGATGAATCTCCCCCTTACCCCAGCTGCTGCAAAGTAAGTATCCATTCCTCTTCGTCCCAAATCAAACTGCACAGTTGCTTGACGAGAATCGAAAGTGATGAAGTGTTGTTTTTGGTGCAGGGAAATAGATGTTGTGGGAATATTTAGGTACAGGAACACATGGCCATTGTGCATTGAGTTGTTGAGGAGTGGTAAAGTAGATGTGAAGGCTCTCATAACCCACAGGTTTAGGTTCAGTCAGCAGGATGTGGACAGGGCTTTTGAGACCAGTGCCAAGGGTGGCACTGCAATTAAGGTCATGTTTAATCTCTAGGTTATGGAATTCATCATTTGCAGATGCCTCAGCCCAGCTTCTTGTTTACTGTTTTACACTTAATAAAAATAACTCTGTGGATATTGTTGAAGCAATTTTTATTTTCCATTTTGGATCAGCTGAAGCAACATTTTGAACGGACATCTATCCAGATCAAGTCATGGGTATTAGAGAAGAAAAGCCACGGCTTATGAAGGGTACCAAAATGACTCCAATGCGTATCTTTCGACTCTAATGGAACCACACATTGAGGCTAGCTGTTTTTCGGGAGAGAAAAATATCACGCTGTTCAAGAAACATATTTGACCGTCAATATCTTTACCTACATATAATAGCGGTAAATAAAAAGTTAATATTTAGAAACTATTTGTTACGACGAATTGAACAATATCATATACAATAATATTATTATTAATACATTTATTCAAATATGCAATCAAACTTTGATGAATAATAGTGTTAAAAAAGTAAGAATGCAAAAATATGTGGGACAGAGGGAGTAATATCAAAAGAGTTCGATTGAAAATAGAACACGGAAATCTGAAGTGGACCCCCCTTAATCTTAATTAATAAATAAATTGAGCGGCTATTCATCACTCTATATTTTACTCACTAAATTTAGTTCTCAACTCTTGCAATATAATCTCGAATATTTCAAAAGTGTTATATAACTTTTGATTGACATTGACTTGAACAACTTAACCCTCAGACTATTGATTAATGGTGACTTGAAAATTTTAGACTGATTGACAATGTAAATGACATATATACTCTTGGTTATTTAACATTTTTTGGACGAAAAATAAGACCTCCATTTTTTTTTGGAAAAGTATCCATATAACCTTTTTTTGCCATCATATAGGTTTTTCAAACCTACTGATAATCCTTGGTACACAAAAAAAACTTGTTTGTTCAGTAATTCTAGCCCATTTATTTCACTCATCACCAACAATGTCACAACATCGTATAGCACACCTCCATCCAACTCAACACTACCTTTGTACCACCTCATATCACCACAATTACCATTAATTTCAACACCGCCACACACCCCCTTTTGCACCTCCACTTCATCACCCTCTCTTCCCCCACCCGTCCCCATATTCTCTTCCCACCACCGTGGATCCCCTTCTCCTTCCTATCTCCATTAAAGATTTCAGACGTTCCCCAACAAACACCACCGAATTATGTACAACCGCTCGAAATATCCCCCCGACTAGAACCACCCAATCACCATTATTTGGGATTCTACCATTTATTTCAGCTATCGTCACCAATGCGGAGACAATACATGGACCGCTACCCAAGTTATGAGAGAAATTGAGAAGTCTTCTAGTTTGGAAAATCCTAGCTACCGGTAAATTAGATAGCATACGCCGTCAATTCCTTCAACTTTGAAATCGGTCCTACTAGATAGCCCCTCTGGAAATAACATTTGACGGTGCTGTGACGATGTTGAGTCCCCGAAGTAAGATGATGTAGATGGCGGAGATTCTAATGCCTCAGTAGCAGTTAATGTGATTGTTCGCATTCCCCCGGTCGAGTCTTGACCTACTCCTCTTCCACTTCACATAATTCATATCCCATGGTTTTCTGAATTATCTCTCTCCAATTTTTTAACTGATGGACAATGTAAGTTCAACTATATGGAAATGTTGACCATTAAGTGCTCTAACCGAGATATTTAGAAGAGAAATAAAATCAATTTTAATGTTTTAATAGATTATATTTGTAGGCTTTTAGGTCATTTTAACATTGTATAACCTTAAACAGTGATGACTGCAAGCTCCTACCAACTTGGGGGCATTTCGACACTTTTAAAAAACTCAGAGCTATATTGTCTCATATGAAGGAAGCGATGGTTATAAGAGCACTTTTTTTGTATCAGATTATATATGAGGGCCTTTTGATCATTGCACCAGTGACGACATTGGCCTGCATTGACTACGAGCTTAGCCAACTTAAGGTTCTTTCACACTAGTAGAGACCAGTTCATTAAAGGCAGCGATAGAAGGTGATTTTTTTTAAAAGGTAAAACCGCCTTTAATTGAGGTTTGGAAGGGGTTCCGAGTTCGGAAGTCCCACCTGGGCCATTTTAAAGGCGGTCCTAATAATTAAAGGCAATTTAGCCTTTAAAACCATTTTTTCTAAAGGGCGAAATCACTTCAGAGTTTGGAATTTCTTTTCCAAGTCACTTTTTCATTTTAAATGCGGTTCTATATAGAACCCCTTTAATGGGCTCTTTGTTTTTTACCCAAGCGCTGAAACCCAATAGTACTTGAGCGCTGGAGCTCATTTATTCTCACATTATTAACTAAGGAATTTGGAACCCTAGCCACTCCTCCCCCATTAGCTTCTCCCACACCGTCCAACTCCATCCCACCGTTTCCGAAGCCTGAGTTCACCGCCGAAGCTTGAGTTCACCGACTCCATCACCCCGGAAGATGTTCTTCCGCCGCTAAGGTAGCTTTTGTCGCTAGGTTTGTTCCGCTACTCTTGCCGCTAGGGTTTCTCCGCCACTGCCTTGACTCTGCATCAAAGCCCACCACCGCCACTTCCTCGACTTCGCCGCCGCCACTAGGGTTACTTTTGCTGTGTTGTTTTTGATGTCTTTGATTGCTTGATGTTGATGTTGTTTTGATGTTACTGTGCAGTGTTTATTAGATATAGATTTTCCCCGCTGCTGGAAACCATACTATTTTTTGGGAGGTCAAAAATAGGTTCCGAGTTCGGAACCTATTTTGGACCCTATTAAAGGCGGTAATTTGAACTGTCTTTGATCGAAGAGAATGCAGTTCTAAAGTGCCTTCTCTGGTTCGGTAAAATCGCCTTTAATGGCCCTTCTCCCACTAGTGTCGACACTTTCAAAACACTTAGGGTTATATTGTACCCCTTTATCCCATTGCAATCTGCACACTTTGAATTTCAGCAGTTGATTTGAAAAATGTTTGTCCTTAATACCTTTTATCGAGGATAACTAAAACTTGTTAAAATTTAATATTTTGAAATATATGTTATAACGAATCTAACAAGGTATACCACAATAGTATCTATATTTATACACCAATTCAATTTTATGGTCAAAGTTAAAATTTTTTGACTAAATAAATAGTTAAATTACAGAATGAAATAAGTAGGACGTTGTAATTTATAAAGAATTCCCAAGGTTGTTTTTTACAGGGCTTATAAGTGTTTTGCTTATAAGTTAAGCACTTTTTTAGTGTTTGGTTAACTTCTAAAAAGTGTTAATTTAAGAAGTAGAAGTTATTTTTTGAGGAAAAGTATAAACTGGATTCTCTTTACTTTCAAAATAAGTCAGATTTGTTTATAAGTACAGTTCTGGCAAACACACCCTAATTAAGTTTCTATTAAATATTTAACCCTAAATTAATAGCATAAAAAAAATCTTAATCTAACTTTAAAATTTTCTTTTACCATTAGATCATCTCCTACAAAATCGCCTTAACCTCGACTTATGTTTAACTATTTATTTTTTTTAAAATGATAATTTCGATGATTTTCAACTTTTCCAAAATACATGATGGTGAATGGGTGATCATATCCACCCTAAATGGTTAGAAGTCCAACTAGTCATGCATCAAGGGTTTCTCAACTCTCAAGTAGCTTTCGTGATATAGTCAAGACGATCAAGAGGCAAGAGCCCAACTCCCAAGTGATAGGCTAGGGGTGCAAAAATATAGCTCCTTCATATCATACTCTATTTGATTTTCTAACGTTATTATTCTTTACTTTTGCATAAAAAATAAAGTAATATAATGATTGTTAAGAGATAAAAAAGTAGAATGACAAATAAAATTTTAATAACCTTATAAAATTAAAGTCATTATTAAAATATTATCTCAAATAGAAAAATAACAATATTAAAAAGGACAAAATATAAAATTAACTTTATACTCTACACGAAAGTGTCAAAAGAACTCCGTATAATTAGATTGTGCCAAAATTAATTCTAAGTTATTGACGAAAGAGCTGAAATGACCCTGCCGGTATTGACGGTGAAAAAAGGCATTGACCATCCAAAAATGACCAAAATACCCCCTGAACTCAAAACTGATATTATGATGACCATTTAAGCCGCGG
>JAULKJ010000006.1:15132691-15143631 GCA_032355405.1 Rubia balearica
GTTGATACTATAGATATATGTAGGCATCAATATCATCATGTAAAACATTGTTAGATTCCCTTCATCTACTTCTTCCTTTTTAAACGTCATCTACTTCTTACGTCCCACCCGAATTTGTACTTTTTTGTCAACTTTCTCAAAATACGTTTGACCATAAATTTCAACTAGTATATAGACATCAATATCATCATGTGAGATATTGTTGAATTCCCTACATGATGTATTTTCTAAATATCAAATTTAACTACTCCCTATGTCTCAGCCAATCTGCACACTTTCTTTTTTAAGTTGTCCCATGCAATTTCGCACACTTTCCATTTTAAGACAAATTAAACCTTTAAAAAGACATATATATATACACACACCCTTAAACAATTAACATTGTACATTAGAAACCCACCAATCACCCACCCACCTACTTTTCTTCCTTCTTCCCCCACAAACCCCGCCTAACTTTATTTTATCGAAATTGCTTCCCTGTAAAGCTTTTTCTCTCTCTAAATTGCAAATCCAAATCCTCGCTGGCCAATTTCTTTCTTCCAATCCTAGCCACAGAAGAAGAAGTCGTCGACGAGGCGTTTTTGCTTGACAATGTCACCAACGCATCCGACGTTGAAATCTGGAGCGGGATAATGGCGCCGGGGAAGATGAAGGAAGGTGGGGAGGGGGAAGAGCGGGAGCTCGACGACGTCGTCTGATTTCGATGGGTTGGAAGCAAGCAGCGGAGAGAGTTGGGGCTGAGCAGCCATTAGAAATGCCGGAGGGCCGGAGTGAGGAAGGGTTTAATGGATGATTGGAGACGAAGAAGACGGGGGGAGGTTTGAAGCTAGCGGAGTGAAGAAGAAGAAGATGAAGACGAGGCTGAATGAGAAGACAGGCACAGGGGGACTTTTGGACATTTTACACTTCCGAAATTTAAAGCAATATTTTCTCCCTCTGCACAATCCCTTTGGACAGAGGGAGTAGTATAAGTAATAATATTATTTTAGAAATATTTTTAGTTTTTTCCACTAATATATACTCTGTATACAGTATATGGGAAGATCTCTTGTTAGACTGATTAACTGTTAGACCAATCATGAAAAATATCGTTTAAATAACTTTTTGGGTCAAATTATAATTATTTATGCATTGTGATATATTTTTAAAAAAATTAAAAAGTTATAGGAACCTCGTTGCAATAAATAAAGCAAACATCAAATCGCCTCATTAGTTACATCAATTATAAATAACCTTGTTTAGCGGTTAATAGGTCTAAAATTGGTCCAAAACTTTGTAATATATACTCCCTCCGTCCTATTCTAAATTGTTTTTTTACTTTTTGAGAGTCAAATTTGGTAAACTTTGACCATAAATATAAATTAATATATAAGTAATAAATACATCATGTGAGATATTGTTAGATTTATCTTAACATCTATTTTCTAAATATCAATTTTTTATGCGGCATTGTTATATGTAACTAGAGATACTTAGGGTCAAACATGCTCATTGAAGACCATGAAAAAGTGAATATGCAATTTAGAGTGGGACGGAGGGAGTGTATATATATAACTGAGATCACATCCTAACCATTAATATAAATAAATAAACGATTGATTTAAGAAAATATTAACATTGAAACTAATTAATTTGGTAAAGTCTTGGTCACACTTTTGATCACAGAACTCACCTTCTTCCTGTCCTCGATCACCGGGAGCAACACCGATAACTATCCCTGCGGTGGTGGCGCTGCCCCATTCCATGAAAATTTTCTCCTTCCTTCCTCCCATCCTAAGGTCGTACGCACATAACAAGATGCCATTTTGATTGTCATTCTACTCTGCCACCATAACCATCGATCTTGCTAGCATTGCGGAGGCTGAAACCATATCTCGAAAGCATTCTCAGCAGAGGCAAACTCTGACCAATCAAAAAATCCGCGGAGCCTTAAAATACAGTTACTGGCTCATCTTCATCCTCAATTTGTAAGTGCGCCATCTGTTGTGTTAAAGAAATAGAAATCCTTTCCTTGTAGGAAATGTTATAAATGGTAGTTACCTTATAGAATTAGTTATAGATGGTAATTTCCTTATAAACTTTGGAATCCTATTCCTGATAGATTTTGGTTTGTTATGTCACTATATATTATAACCTTCATCATTGATGAGATGTGCCATTGATGTGATATCAATGCATCATAATAAAAAATTTATATTTTATCATGGTATCAGAGTGGGTTCTATCTGGGACCCCTTATCTTTAGTTGTATCCGCATTGCTGCCGCTGCCCTTACCTTCTCCGTCGCCGTTGTGATCCACACTACCGCCGCCGCTTCGCTTTGTTATCCATACGCACCACCACCATGTTTAGTTGTTTTCCTCACACGCCACTACCGCTCAGGTGTCGCCGCCCGCAAGGATTTCTACAATTACTGCTCTTATTGAATTTGAATATTTCTCTACTGTTGCTAATGTTATTGTTGATCCTGCTTCATCTACCACTACTGAAGTTGAATCCCGTTTTATGGTGATTTGTTTCTTTTATTTTCTTTTTTTTTAATTTTTTTAACGATTAGCAATTTCATAATCTTTTTCGCAAGTTGGGCATTCTTATTCATCATGCTCCAACTTGAGGGAGGGTGTCAAATAAATAGAAACCCTTTCTTTGTAGGAAATGTTATAAATGGTAGTTACTTTATAGAATTAGTTTCCTTATATAATTTGTTACAAATGGTAATTTCCTTATAGACTTTGGAATACAATTCCTGATAGATTTTGGTTTTTTACATCACTATATATTGTAACCCTTATCATTGATGAGATGTGTCATTAATGTGATATCAATGCACCATAATAAAATCTTTTATATTTTTTCCTTTTGTCCTTGGATTGCTTACTCTTATTGAAGCATCTGGAGTGGTTGTATAATACATGCTCACAATAGGAGGTGTCAGAGGTTTGTTTTCCTTTGATTCCCGTTACTTTTTAATTTTTCTATTTTTCTGCATTTGTTCATTTTAAACATATCTGCGAGAACAAATTCATATGTTCACAATCGGAGGTGGTGCTCTGCAAGAAGTATGTGGCTTTGTCAAACAGTGCCTGCACCATTCGAGCCATTTCGGCAGCTTTGAAAGGTATCCCCTTCTTGCATAGAGAAGTTAAATCCAGAGACATTCTTTTTATGTATACAACAATTTTAGTGGTATAATATTACTATCTTCATCATATTCTTTTTTTCATTTTGCTGCAGTGTATAAGCGTTTTAGATGTGTGTTCAGTTGGCTAAATGCAATTATGAGCTGAATTGTATGGCTGAGTTTGTGAGTTGAATGCAGTTGTGAGGAAAATTGTATTAATGCAGTTGTGAGATGAGTTTGTGTTGAATTGAATTGTATTGTATTGTTGGAACCTCTTGATATGAGTTTAGAAATGTTGTGTTTCTAAGTTGAATGCTATAATCTTGAATTCATCTCATTTTGAAACCATCTGAAGTTCATTTCTCTGGTCTGCTCTAATGAACTTGATGTTATTAACTTCATCTGATCTCCCATGCCCTCTGTACATGCCTTGTCATATCCCTTCCATTATAATTTTAGTTTATTTCTCTTGCACCGGGTACTGTTGCCTTTCCCTTTATTGCAGGTTCAAAAACAAGACTCATGAAGCATATTTGTGCTTCTTTTATTTTTGGCATTTCGCTTATGTTTGTACACAATGGCTTGTTATGCTGCAATGTAACATTTTGCCTCTAATGAGTTGCATGAAATGTTTATTTTATGACAAGCTTTTAGTGTATGTATTTTATTATATATATATATATATATATCCACGTTTTATTATGTATAGCTTGACATATAAGATCAGGGATCACATCTACACTAGCCAAATTGATTTTATGATAGAAACTCACGACTTTAATAGTAGTGCGTGATTATGATTGAAGATGAAAAAAGAGGACATTTTGTCGAGGTTTTTGGACAAGAATGAAACAGATCCAAAGTAGCGTGATTATGATTGAAGATAAAAAACACAGGACATTTTGTCGAGGTTTTTGGACAAGAATGAAACAGATCCAAAGTACCTTGAAGACATCATCTTTAGCTTCATTATTGATGACAAGCACACAACTTCCAGCACTATCTCTTGGTACTTTAACATATACTGTAGTTCTTGTCATTCGGTAATTCAGGAACCTAAAATAGGACTTCTAAATGTGGACAAATTTAACTTAGGGTAAATTGTAGGTGCTTCAACCATATCTAGTGCTTTAAATGTAGAATTAAGTGCTAAAATAACTCTGACTTTAGGCTGAAAGTGTCAATATAACCCTGCAATCTCAGAAAGTGTCAAAATAACATTTGACTTCCTTGACTTTTTAGTCAACATACATTTGGCCTGATTTTGATAAAGACAATTTTGCCCTTACCTTAAAAAATAAAAAAACCAAAATGGAAAATCCTTCGCTGACTTTCTCGCTCCTTTTCTTTCTTCACTGTTACCATCCTCAGACTTAGGGTTTAGGACACCAGCGCGGGCTTAAAAGACTCTGGCGGCGATTCGAATGACACCAGCAACGATGATGTATCGTTGCAGTGGACGAAGGTGGCAACGACAGTAAACTTTTGAAGGACGACACGGTGTCAAGTCTAACGAGGAACACTGGCAGAATGCCATGGTGAAAACTCGGAGGGGATAGCGTTGTTCTGTCGAGGGACGGTTGACGGATAACAAGCTCTCGACGGAGGAGCTATTCGATGAATGATGGATGGTTCAAAGACAACGCGGAGGTGGGGCCATCGAGGGACTAGGGTTCCGTGGCGGCGAGGTCATCGAGGGACTAGATTGGTGGCGGGGAGGGCAAAAGGAGAAATTGATTGGTGGTGGGGAAAGGAGACAACCTGATTTGAGTAGAGGTGTCGGGCTATGGCGTGTGGTGGTGGAGGCGTGTGGTGGTGGTGGATGTGATAGGTGGTGGCGGCTAGGGTGTGTGGTGGTGGTGGCTGTGACGAGTGGTGTTGACTGAGGCTGGTGGTAGTGGTTGTGACGGTGGTGGTGGTTGTGACGGATTTAGAGCATGATAAACACAGATTCAGAAAAACTTCGATTCATATATAGGTAGCACAAATCATAATTCACAATCCTCCAATCAACAAGTAAACTGAATAAGATTGTTTTAGACTTGTGCAGAAAATAAAACCTGAGGTGCAGAATATATGCAGATAACAGTTTCACAATGACAAACAAATGACACAAACTTAACACACAAAATAAAGAGTAAAGTGCTAAAATAATCCTACATTTAGGTTGAAAGTGCCAATATAACCCTGCAAAATAAGAAAGTGTCAAAACAACCATAACTTTATGAAGTATGTGTCAATCTAATCCTGGAAGTCATTGACTCCAATAGTCAACATCGGAATTGGCTGAATTTTAAGAAAATGATGAATTTACCCCTGAATTAAAAATAAATAAATAAGAGTCTTTTCCATTTTCTTATTTTAAATTCGAGGGTAAAATTGTCATTTTCTTAAAATTTAGCCAATTTTGATGTTGACTAGTAGAGTCAATGACTTTCAGGGTTAGATTGACACATACATCATAAAGTTATGGTTAGTTTGACATTTTCTCATTTTGCAGGGTTATATTGGCGTTTTCACCCTAAAGGTAGGGTTAGAATAACATTTAAATTTTATAAAAATTACAATATTTAAAGTAAAAAGTGTAGTGGACTAAGTTTAAGGAAAAAACATATTTTCTGAGACTTTCTCAAATGCTAAAGGGATAAAGAAAATTCAATTGAATAAAAAACTAAAATAAGTAAATTTTACAGTAGTAATTTGAATTTGCTATGATTGGGATGTGAAAACTAAGAATCATATAGAATTATTTTTAAAAGAAAAGCGTGCCAATTAAATAAAAATGAAGGGAGTATATATCTTTCTTTCAAGTTTTTTTAATAAAGGAGTTAAAAAATAAACTTCAGGCTCCCTATCATTAACATTATATTTAAGAGTCCGTCTCTTGAAAGACGGTATTTTCATAAGGCATGGAAAGACTAAGGTTTAAAGTGTAAATTAGAAGAAATCAAAATAAAATTTTCGAGTTGCATAAATCAGGTTATAAACTTTATAACTACTACACGTTGCACAATAAATTTTTAATATTGCAACTAAAACCTTTTATCTTTTATTATTTAAATTAAACCCCGTCTTTCTATAAACTTATGGAAAGACCGTCTTTCCCAAGACTTTGCCTATATTTAATAAATCTTCAATTGAATACTAGTTTGTGAGTCTTTTGTTCTTTTTTTTGTCACGTCCTCTTTATGCAAAAATAAGAAGAGATTGGATAAATTAAACTAACTGATGGTAAAAAATATCAACCGTAGCCAAGTACGTTAGTAACTTTTTATTTTTAAAAAATCATTAAAATAAAAGAACACGTAATTTAGCAGTATAACCGAACTTATCCCCCCTTACTCTGCGCAAAATGCAAATTCTGTTAGTGATCTCTTTTTTAAACTACACCCATCCCTACGACGGGTGACTTGTCCTTCAGATAATACGAATTTCGAATTTAAAATTTAAGATCTTGGTACGCTAAATAAAGTGTTTTGTACAATAAAGTGTTTAGTACAATAAAGGTTCAACAAATATTCAATTATTGCAGAGTTTTCCGACACTTCAAAAGAGCGCAGCCTCTTATTGAATCTCTAAAATGCTTGACAAGTACATATGCAGGGATTAAAAAAACTGGTGGATGCATTTCTTTTTCAACTAAAAAAACAACTAATAGTTGTATTTTTCTCAAAGCTACTTCCTTCCAGGTAAGAAGAAAAGACAACGTCGCTACTTCTTTTCCAGAAATCTCAGGGAGGGAAGTGGAAGAAGCTATGCCAGAAAGAAGACCTCAGAATTCAGGCAGCAACCATACCAAATTTGTGTCGCAAGTCAGAATAGGTAGGCATCAAGCAGTGCCACTTGATAGAAGCTGGTGGACTTCCTCGATTGTTGGTAATGCGGGGATCGCTCCATTCTTGGTTACAGTTAGAGCACCACAAGCATTGGCAAAAAGCAGTGCCTCCCTCAACAGACCCTCGTCCTGCCAATCCACATTAACAACTTAAGAAGACTAAGTTTTGGCTTAAGCAAAAAGCTTCGATACATTTCAATCCAGTACACTTGTGTTTGGTACAAAAAATATAGTTGGGACAAAAAGATCCGATTGCATGAATCAGATGCTTGCAATTTAGAAACTTACTCGGTGATATAAATTTCCCCATAGCCTGTTAGAAAAGGGACTACAATCTCACTACCTGATACTACTGACTTACCTGATAAAGATTCATGTCGGTAGCCAATTTGGTCAAGAACCCGCCAGTAAATGCATCACCGGCACCATTTGTGTCAATAGCCTTGACTTTCTGACCAGGAACTCGTCCCTTAAATCGCTGCAAATTAAGTTTGGTTAATACTAAAGTGTAATCTTCAAGCACAAAAACTTTATAGTAACCAGAGATTTCGTTCATGAAAACTGCAGAGTAACTTTCCAGCTTACCTGAGTGTAGTATCTACAGCCCTCGGAACCTTCAGATACCAGTAGAAGACTCAACTTTGGATGAAAAAGCTTCTTCATCACCACATCATCGTTGTAAGGATCATCACCTCCGGTCAGGAATGTAATCTCGTCCTCACTTATCTACAGGTTTTTCAAGAGGAAACTAATATTTAACAGGAAACAAATTATAGTAGAAGGAATGGCTCTAGACTTTCACTCTTAAGAATTACTAAATACTCACATATAGCATTAGCAAACTTTATACCTTGATGAAATCAGCTTGGTCCCATATTTTCATAATACCTTCTCGAGCTGCATCGGCTGAAGGCCATAGGGCTAGTCTCAAGTTTGGATCGTAGGAGAGTAAGCTACCAGATTTTTTGGCAATGGCCATTGCAGCTAAATGAGCAGACCTGCATGGTTCTTCAATCAAGCTGATTGAACCGTAATGGAAGATTGTAGCCTGCCAATTGACATTGCACCACGTAAACCATAGGAACAGCTAGCCAAAAGTAGAAAATCCTAGTTCTAGAATTAGAGTAAATGCTGAACCTTTTTAAGTAGGCCACTGTCGAGTTCTGACTCCCGCAGAAGCATGTCTGCACTGGGATTGCGGTAAAACATGAACTCACGTTCTCCATCAGCTCTAAGTGTAACAAAAGCAAGGGCTGTTCTCGCAGAGGGATCATATCGCATGCCAGAAACATCAACTTTGTTTTTCTTCAAAACATCAGCCAACATGCGTCCAAACTCATCCTCTCCTACCTGTCACTGAAATCATATCATTCAAAGCCTTCATACCACAACAGGTATTCTTACACATATTATCCAAGTCCAGGTAATTCTATGTAACAGAAGATGGTATGAAGAGAGGGTAGAAAGTATGCACATAGAACACTTCAAATCCAACTTGAAGAAATGAATGCATCTTACAATAGCAGTAGTCCAGAATTCTTTTAAATGGGAACCATTCTTACACACAGTTTAAGTTTGAAGATGCAATAGACTCTATCTTCAGTTTATAATAGCATAAATAGTTGCCTCAACTGTATCTTCACTGTCTGGATTCCACAAGAACAACATTAAATCAACAAACACCGCATGCCTACGGAAATAAGTCACATAGAAAAAGATTATAACTTGCAGAATGGCCATTCCCACGGGAGTCATAAAGGCGATGTTACCAGGAAGACAGGGATACGTAAACCAGGAAAGTTATGATGGGATAGAGTTGCACCTTCCCGACAAAAGCCGAAGAACCACCCAGGCGCGCTACACACACAGCAACATTAGCAGGAGCACCACCCGGAGCCTTCTTGAAGGCAGGGGCTTCAGCTAGCGAGACTCCATTAACGGTCGGAACAAAGTCAACCAACAGTTCCCCAAAACACACAACCAGGGGACTCTTCTTTCTTGAGGAGCCATTGGCATCCAAGGAAAGCCTTTTTAGACTATCTGCAGAGCTCCCACTACCAAAAATCAATAGCGGTATACAGATGTAACATTTGAATCAGAGTTAAGTAGTTTACAGACCATTACAGTAAAATCAAACTGCTATTTCCATATCCAACCTAATCTTAGAGCAATTCTTTCAGCACTAAATGCTCAGATTCAGATACCAAATTAGAAAGACAGTCAATGAACACAATTTGCGTGCAGCACGATTCAAGCGGGACATACAGGAAGGTAGCAATGCAATAACACAAAGATCGTAGTTTGAATGACTGTATAATTGAGAGACAGAAAAGGGGTAATCAAGAAATCTGGGATGACGATGTAATCAAGAAATCACACTCTCGCCATGCATGTGGGGGCATCCAAGAGCAAACCTGAGATGGGCCCACCAGACATTCTGCGTGATCGCTTATCCTGTGCAGCTAAAAATGAGTAAACGCCGGAAAATCCAACAACTTTCAGCAAATATTCAGGAAGATGGAAGAAAGAGAATTTTAAAAAAGGGCAAAGGGTTCCTTTTGATTCGGCAAAGGATCTTTGAAAGTTGACAAGAAGCGAAAATCCAATTTACTTCTTATAGACTCTTCTGGGGCGTGCCTCTTGAGTCTTTCCAGGGGGTTCACTGGACTTTTAGTAAGTACTGTGAGAAATGGATGTTTCTTGATTTATCGGAGTCGAAGAAAAAGAAGATGACGGCGTTTGGTGTGTTGGGTGGCGGAGGGTTTAACGGGTTGGACAAATGATCAAACACTAATCGGGCATGCGGATGTAGAATGCCTCGTGGAGTTAGCCGGTGCACGTACTGTGGGTTGTCAAACTGGACTTATGCGCTTTTTTATAATGGTTGGTCAATGACTCAATGCTCAGCTCACCGTCATTCACGTGCACAACAAATTACTCCCCCCAAAAAAAAACTACTGTACTACTTTTGTCTAGGCCAAAGGTTCATACGGTCTTGAGACCAGGGGCGGAACCAATGGTACGCGAGGTAGGGCTCCAGCCCTACCTAGATCGCCGACCTGAGGCAGAAGGAGTCGTCCCGGCTGTCGAGCGCGTCTTCCGGCGGAGCTTGGCGCGTCTCCGGCGACCAGAAGTTGCAGACGAGCCGGCAACTCGTCGAAGAAGACGATCCTCTGTTTCTTTTTTTTTGGTCTGACCAACTCAAAACGACGTCGTTTTGGCCTTATTGGAACGACGTCGTTTTGATTATCAGACGGGAAAAAAATTTAAGCTTTGATTTGGGCTGAAACCAAATCAGCCCAGCCCAAATCAAAGCCCTAAAATCAGCTTAGGTCTCTTTCTCTTCTCTGGAACTGGAAGAAAGTTCCTGCGCTGCCTCCTCTTTCCAGACCTGCTCGGCCGCGCCTCCGCCGTCCTCCGCGCACTGCAGCGTGCAAAAAAAAATCTCTCCTTTTCAGCCCCCCTTGCCTGAGCTTCTGGTTCTGCCATTGTTCTCAGCCTATGGCGGGCCCGATTCAGAGGGCGGCGCTCCGCATACGGCTCCTCCTCTCACCTCTACGGCTGCTGATTGGTGGGTTGAAAAACACGCCTGGTTGAAGAACACGACGGATTTAGTGTTTAGGGTTGAGATAGGGCGAGGAAGATAGAGGGTAAATATGGGGGGTAGTTTAGATCGTGGAAGTACTAAACGTAGGATTGGTGTGGAGGGGGAGTCTGAGAGGGTTTCTTCTAAGTTGATGAAAACACAGGACACCGTAACGAAGGGTTATAGTGGTATGACTGTGACTAGTGGTTATGCTCGGGAGGTGCGTTGATTTTTAAACAAGTGTTTGTGAATTTATGTCTTATGTCATTAACTGTATTATAATGAAGTGGGTTGGAAAGGCATCAACCAAGGCTGCTCAACTTAGACCATGTACAATGGTCATACCACTCCCACACCACTCAAATCATTTCACTTAATTAAATAATCAATCTCTCTCA
>JAULKJ010000006.1:15526107-15536533 GCA_032355405.1 Rubia balearica
TCATGCAACCCGAAAATTTTATCTTGATTTCTTCTAATTTACACTTTAAACCTTGGTTTTTCCATGACTTATGGAAATACCGTCTTTCAAGAGACGGGCTCTAATTAATATATGAAATATATATTCATAATCATATACATAAATTTTAGTATAATTAAAAAATTTAATTGAAACATTAAAAGTACTCTAACTAAGTAAAATGAAAATAATTATATATTTTTTTATTAAGTGAATAATATATAACTAAATATATTATTATTTCATTATTTTAAATTAAATAAAAAAATTTATTTACTATTTAAAATTTATTTATTTAATTTAAATAAATTATAAATAATTTACTATTTTTATATGATTTGAGTCGGCCCATGACCCAGTCTGATCCGACCCTAAATTATGAGACTTGTGATCCGACCCATTTGACCTAAAATTTTGGATCAATTTGGGTCGGGACAGCTGACCCGCTCTGACTGATGAATACCCCTACTTGCAATGATAGATTCTGGTTCTTCTAGTGTTCTTTTCTAATTAAAATGAACTAAAATAAAAATACATGTACTCCCTCTGTTTTGTTACATATGGCACATTTATTATAAATGAATGTTTTCTTTTATTTGGAATTCTTTCCATTTTTTGAAAGATTCTATCAATTTTATCCACTCATTCTACTTTTTACTTTCTACATTCAATTTCATCTATCATTTTCTTCACTTAAATCCAAACACATAAACCTATGGTGCCATAAATAGAAAAACAGAGGGAGTATTGAAAAATAACAATAGTATGATAAAATGAAGCCAGTCAAATTTTCTCTAGCCATTTTCTCTGTTTTATTGAATTTGACACACTTCTTTTTTATATAATTTTTATGGGTTTGGAATTTTTTTACAAAACTACTTCAATTTCATCTGCTTATTTTACTTTTTTATTTTCTAAATTCAATTTCATTCTCTCACATAATTCACCTTAATCCTACCACACAATCATATGGTGTCAAATTCAACGAAACAGAGGTACTACTTCTGTCCCAGCCGATTCTGCACACTTTTCAGTTAACTTTCTCAGGTCATGTTTGACCGTAAATTACAACTAGTAAATAGATGCAAATATCATCATGTGAGATATTGTTAGATTCTCTGCATGGTGTATTGTCTAAATATCAAATTTTAACACATCATTGATTTACGTAAATAAAGTTCTCGTTGGTCAAATATGACATGAGAAAGTTGACCGAAAAGTGTGCAGAATCGGCTGGGACAGAGGTAGTAGTAATTTTTATCATTTTACTAGTAATTTTTACTATTAAAAAGAACTCAAAACATGAGTAGTATGATAATCTCGTGGCTCTTAAATTTTAGAAAAATGAAATTTATTATGTCAAAAACATCCTTTTATTAACTAAATAGAAGTATTTTCAGAAAAGCAACACGATACCTCATCCACTTCTGCTTGGGAAACATCTTCATCATCAGCCAAGCCGCTACCGTCACCGCCGCGCCTCCGAGGAAGAACCAGTTGATGTTGTAGTAGAGTCCGAGGTTCCCGAAGATCCGCTGAGGTCCGACAAGTCCCCAGATGATGGAAGCGGTGTAGAACGTGTTGTCCATCGGACACGTCCAGTCGCTGTCCGGCGGCAACAGGGATTTGTCGCACAGGTGAGGAATGCTGGCCATCAGCCACCACGCCGTTACTGTGTATACACACACGGAAACCACGGTTCCCACCACCTGTGTCAAAATGCGCCATCATTCGGTAATTGAATCGAGTAAGAAGTACGAGAAACAATGATGGAATCATGACCATATTTGAGGGGTTAAATTATACAGACAAAAATAAAATGTTTTCTTCCCTAAAATTTTGAGAAGATCAGGGCAGAGCAAAAACTTTTAGGAAAAAAATTCTCTTAACCGCCAGAACTGAGTCGGGGCGGCCGCACCTGCTCGACCCTTCAGTTCCGCCACCGTATGACAGAGAGTTTCAGATAAAGTTAAATTGCTATCAAAAACCTACTTGAGTAGTCGGAACTCATGATTCTCCTAGCTGTCCATCGATCGCAAGTCATACTGGTACCAATAAAGACGGTCTTTTCTTGTTCCATGCTATAAAATCATATTATTACTTCTATAATAACTAAATTTTATGCTCAAATCAGACTGAAAAATATGCACCTACATATAGGTTGTAGAAATTATTTTTCTTCCTCTTTTGAATTGTTCATTAACATTATAAGTCACGTGTATGAAATACCCATTCATCAAATATAATAATTATCACTATCTATATGGTTATAATTAAAGACACTTTCACTCTTTTTGTTAGGCATAGTGCTATCAATTTCTGACCCGTCAATTCATTTTATTAAGACGTACAATTCACTTCCACTCGATTCATTCAATCCAACAATTTACTTTTAAAACTATTTACAGCACACGAATCACATAAAATGAATGTACATGACATTGATCCGATTACGATTCAGCAGTGAAAATACCGAGTGTAGGTGCAGTGCTTTCGATTACTGACCACCAATCCGTTTCAGTAAATCATTTATAATACAAGAATCACACAAAACAAAATTTACACGAACATAATTACGGCTCAGTAAAAAACAGTGAAAATACCTGTGCCATGAACATGGATCTTGGCGGGATTTTCATGTAGTGGCCGAGTTTGAAATCAGAGAGGAAAGTCAACGCCTGAGTCATGCTGATGTACCCATACACCTTGAAGCACATATTGGCAACAGGATGTCCAGGGTATGCATATCCAATGATGTATTCTGTGATAATGTTCAGCCCTGGAGCCTGATTAATTAAACACAGAGAGAAATCCCAATTAATGCCATCTGTACTCCCTCTGTCCCGTTACAAGCTGCGTAATATAATTATTCATTTAGTAAGAATTTCTCAATTTCGACTATAAAATTGATTTAGTATGTAAGTGCAAATACTATTAAGTGGTACTTTGTTAAATCCGTTATAGCACACATTATAGTTTTAAAATGTCAATTTTTCATAAATTTTAATCATTTACAATTGAGAGATATTAAGGATCACCAAGACCAAGTCTAACACACTATTCATGCCAATTTCCATATTAATATTTGTAAGAGTCCCAATCACCAAGACTTTCTAAGGTCCTCTCTTCTATAAGACTTATCAAAACTTTTTTTAGGTCATATTCTACGAAGCTTATCTGAACGGAACTGAACTAAATTGAAGTGCAGATAAACTCTAGGGAACAGATTATTTCTTACCTGGTTTGTTGTGGCAGCAATGACCCCAACAGGAAGGGTATAAATAAGGGCAATGGCGCAAGCTGATAGGACACCCCACCAAGGCAGCTGAAGCATGTCTTTGTAGTAGGTACAAGCAAACAATGCTAACACAATGTTCAGACCTAAAATGGCCAAAAACCACCACATTGGAACCTGCTTGTAAGCCTGCATCAGCTTCGTGTGTATGTCTATCTTTCTGTTCTCCTTGAATGCATCCTTTGTCTGCTTCCATATTTGTCTGCAGCATAGAAGGTGGTCGGAAAGTCGAATTTCTATTATAACCCGTGGATTGAGTTGTCTTTTATCAGAAAATAAACACGCCGATCAAACGCGATAAACTACATAGAGTTTCTAGCCACAGCCAAAAGTCGGTAAATTTTCAGAGGACGGAATTTATGGTGTAAACTGAAGATCTTATGTAATGATAATAAATATTTTGAAATGGAATCATATTAATATTATGAAGATTTACAAAAGTACTGATTGAGAATGAAAAGTCGAGTTTCTGTCGTACACCGTGAATTCAATCGGGCCCACTTAATAAAGATTCAATACATGTCATGCAACGTCAATTAAACTCATATTCTAAGCCAATCAAACTATGGTAATAAACTGAATCATCTTGTAACAACGTTTTCGCCCTTTAGTTTAATCATCGATCTGCTAACAAGAAGGAGAAAAATAAAACTTACTTCCCATTGAAAAGGATGACATGGACGAGAGTGGCCGGGAGCGTGGCGAAACCAAACCCATACATGACGGCAAAGAGCGTGCTCATATAAAGGCGACCATGCTCAGCATACGCCACTTTATCCAAACTGAAATCCGAGCTCACGATGCTCTTAACGTCGTATGGCGACCCGTCGAGCTGGAAAGTACTCATGGAGTACAAGGGGAAGTTCTTGGCATGGAACAGGTTGAGCCAATACGCGAGTGGAACCACGACGTACGTGATCACCAGGTAGCCGACCATAAAATTCACGGTCGCGAACCAGGGGCTTACGAGGGGGGTCCCGAGGTAGGATGCGATGGAGGACCAGTCGAGCGCGAAGCTCCCAATGCCGAGCCCACTCAGACCCGACCCGACCTGGTTTACGAGCACGGATTTTGGAGAGATCCAGCATATCCATGAAATGGCGGTGAGCATGGGAAACAGGTAGCCAGGTAAAGTGTAGTAGCAAAATGCACAAATTAGAGCTATCAAGAAGAATTGATTTCGTGTTACACCGCCATTTGGTCTTTTTTCCTTCCCATGAAGAGCTCTGAAATATCATTCAAAATCAACAATTCGTGTCGTGTTAAAATTTGCTCCGTACATAAACTAGAACCTGTCTATTCAATTAAATCTTATAAAAAACCATTATCTTCACAATTTCTCTATTTGTTTTCATTATATCCACTAATTTTCCTCTACATAATTCAAAATCGATAGTATAAAAAGAAAGTACACCACAAATTGTTGAAGAAATATTATGGTACACGAAAGTTTACTTGAATAATGAGACTTGAACCATATTAGATGGCCACCACATCCCTCCGGGCTCAACAAGCTGTTTCCTGAAAATCCCAGCCCATCCATATCCCAGCATCTACACCAAGAATGTCACAAAAAGTTATTTCCAAATTCAAAATTATGTATACAAACAGAAGAAAAAAAAATACACTAAAACAAAATTGATTTTTTTATTAAAAAGTTTCAGTTGCTCCTATAAGAAATTGTGAGTTCAAGCAACAAAAGCAAAATTTAAACACATCTTTTATCAAGAGTCGAGATTGCGCTAATTAATGGGGGAAATGAGTGTTTTGATCTCTTCGTATGGTGAGTAATAAACAAATGTAGGCGTATTTGGCCAGACTTATGAGATGTATTTCTTAAAAACGAAGTACTTTTGAATATTTGTAGAAGTGTTAAAAACAGCCGAAACTACTTTTGGGAGAAAAACGCCCATGCTTAAGGAGTCCACCAAGCACACCCTATATCACTTTAATTCATTAGGATTCTACGTCTATTATACCGTATTCTTGTAAAATGACTATGAGATGAGTGTATTGTTGGGAGTACGATTCTCTTTGTATCCCTCGTACTTTCTCCGTTTTTTAAAGTTTGACACGCTTATCAATTTTGTATATTTTCCTAAGATGGTCTCATTTCCTTTTATAGCAAGTGAATCTTTCTCAATTAACCAATTTTTACTCTCTTCACACAGTTCTCGCCACACATTTCAATTTGGGAAAAAAAACAAACACCCGAAATTATGGTAGTGAATTCATACGAATTAATGATTAGATGTAACATAATAGAAACGCCTAAAATATTTTGAATTAAAAGATGATAAATAAAATGTATGAGATTTGTCGATGGAACACCATTGTTACCTGTGTAGTGAACATGGTAATAAAGGCAGGAATGAAGGTGAGTTCCCGCTTAAAGAAAAGCTTCACCGCACTCAAAATATGGGTCGCGTAAACCGACCCGGCTCCCGAATTCGCCATAATCGTGATCAAAACATGCTCCTTGATCGTAAACGGACCCGGGTTCATGGAGAACCCGAACCGGGTACCCGGAAAGAAGACCCGTTCCGTTATGGCTCCCGCCATCAGCCTCCCGATCGGCAGAACCACGATCTGCGCCGAGATCCCCGACACGCTCAGCGGCATTTTCCGGTACCAGTAGAACTGGTTCACGAAGGATAGTAAAATGCACGTTCCCAAACCCAGGACCCAGACCCGGAACGTGACGACCGGCATTGTCGGGTCATCGGTTTTGGGCACGGTGAGATCCACTTGCTTCACCGGGCACTCGTACTCGGGGGGCCCGGGACGGTCCATCGCAACGGCTTCAGTTTCAGCCATGTGAGCGCGATGACGTGTTTAAAACCTGATCACTCTTTACGTGGAGCGGGGTTGTTGAGTGTTGTTTATGGTTTTGAGGAAACGAGGATGTCGTTTGTTGTGGATACGAGACTCGGCGGGAGAAAATGATGGGGTTTTTAAGGATTGTGATTAGCATGAAGAGGATAGATTGTGATTGGAATCTTAGTTAATAAAAAGAGGTTTGGTTTTTATGTATTTTACATGTTAGTGCAACTAATTTATAGCTTAGGAGTGGGGTAATTATATTATTACACATGATTAACCGGTTAAACTAATTATAAAAAAAAGTCAATTTCTATCATTTTTATAGCCGGATTATAATTATTTATATTTCAACATCAAATGTTTTAAAAATAATGATAACCTTATTTTTAATAAATGTAAAACTATCTGATAAAGCAAAACTTCTAAAACAAAATCTTGTGTAATTATTATTGTATACTCCCCCTGTCCCACTATTTATTACTTAATTTGACTTTTGAAAGTCAAACTAACCCAACAATTTATTGCTTAATTTGACTTTTAAAAGTCAAACTAACCCAACAATTTATTGCTTAATTTGACTTTTGAAAGTCAAACTAACCTCACTTCGACCATTAAATTCTATTATTATATATGAAAAACTATTATTGTATTATGTGTTGTTGGATTCATCGTAACATGTGTTTTTAAATTACAATTTTCTATATTTTTTTGCATTCATAAATAAATATATTAATAGTTAAATATTGATGCAATTGACTTTCAAAAGTCAAATTAAGCAAGAAATAGTAATACTACGACAGAGTATGTTATATGGTTTTAAATTAATGATCAATTATGGATTTTCTTTAATGCTAAAATAAACGTGGGAAGTTATTAACACGTCATGGGCACATTATACCGTGTGTACTTTTCCATCCTCAAAACAATAAAATTTACTGTAGTAATAATAAGTAATTCCTAAATTCATGGCTAATGAATTAACAGTTAGTTTATTTTTTTAGCTAGTAAATTCCTAGTTTGATAACTATTGTAATGTATTTTAAGAATTGAGTTAGTGGGGAGTTAGAGTTGTAGTTAAGAATTGAGTTAGTGGGGAGTTAAGAATTGAGTTAGTGGGGAGTTAAGAGTTGTAGTTATGAATTAATTTTGGTGGGGGTTTAGGTTTTGTAATGACCGTGTATATATATATATGCGGACAAGAGACATCGATAGAGAATACAGTTTTTACGCAACATTAGTTTGAAGTTTTTGAAGACCTGCAGTGATAATTATTTGGTTCAGCAACGTTGATCACGCAATCAAATTCCTGGTTTTGATTATTTTAGTTTCGTTCTTATTTTATTATATTAATTATGTTTAGTTTTTATATTATTTATTTGTTTAGTTTAATTAATATGAGTAGCTAATTTATATATCGGCAGAGAATAACGAATGTTAGTTATAAATCGTGAGACCTAATTGCTTTATAATTGATTCTTGCATGTTCTTGATTGTTCTTGGTTGAATTTATTTCTAATATGTTTATATCTGGTCAACTTGAATGTTTTTTAGAATACAACTATCTAATTTTTGCCAATGCGTAATTTTTGGGTGAGATTAGTTAGTGGCACAATCTTGTGAAAAATAGCTAACTAGCTAAGATTGTAATAGCAAGATAGAGAATAATTGAGTGTGCATTGGTATTTACTTTTACTTTGATAAATGCTATATCGGGTTCTTTTGTTTCTTAATGCTATCAACATGTGTTCTGGTTTAGCGGATACTTTTTGGAGACATTTTGGTAAGGGAAACAACTAGTTATTATAATTGATTAATTGTCAATAAAGTAAGAAAGAATTGGGGAGGTTAAGCATACATACTTTCCTATAACCGATAGATGTGTAAGAATTGATTTATTATTGCGTCTATGATTAATAATAACTAGCACGAGTTATTCTTAACCGATATTATTCACATATAGATTTATTTCTCATTTTTAGATTAATTATTTACAATTTTAGTTTAGGAATCATTCTTAAAATTAAGGCGTGGTTGTATCACCAAAAGAGTTTGAGAAATTAGTAGGAAGAAAAATTAGAATTATTGATTTTGCTCTTCGTGGGATCGACCCTTTTTTCCGGTATACTAATTAGTATTTTATTGAATTTACAAGTTATTTTGCGAGTAAAATGACGCTCACCGCGACGGTGGGTGGTGGTTGTTGGGTCTGGTGGTGGTGGCCGTTGGGGAGGGTGGTGGGGTAAAGAATATTTTTATCATTTCGTGTCCAGTCAATACGGATTTGGTGAATTAACACCAGAATAGTGTCGAAAGGTTATCATTGCACAATTCAGTCTAAATTTAGGGTTATTTTGGCACTTTCTCATTTTACAGGGTTATAGTAGCACTTTCAGCCTAAAGGTAGAGTTTGAAAAACAGTTAACCCAAAAATAATTATACTGTGTAATTTTACAAAGAATCTGCCTCTTGAAAGACTATTTTTTCATAAATTATTGAAACACCAAGGTTTAAAGTGCAAATTAGAAGAAATCAAGTAAAAATTTTTGAGTTGCATTAATCGGGTCATAAATTTATAACTACTACACATTACATAGTAAAATTTTAATATTACAACTAAAACTTTTACCTTTCTATAATTCTAATTGAACTTCATCTTTCATAAACTTATGTAAAAAAGGTTTTTTTCCCAAAACTTTGCCTTTTCCTTAAACCGCAAAATTCGATTGACTTAATTAACTTAGAGCAAGTCGAACACTTTCTCTAATTCTTTATATATAATTCAGTGCTTAAAATTTAACAATTCTTCTTTTTACATAAAATGATATTTAATTTTGTAATGTTAATTTGATAGTTAATTTAATATTCATCATCTTATTTCAAGGTTCTCTCAAAATATATGAATCAGGTTTTTCCCCTCATCTAATTTTAATTTTGAGAAAATGACATTTAATTTTCTATGTTAATTTTGTATTGTATTCATTTTTCATTCTCTAATGAAGGAAATTATGTCTTAAATCATGGTGATGGATAAAGTTAGCATTGAATTTTCAATTTTTCAAAAGCTGCATTCTCTCACTGCCGATATAAAGAATAAAATATGTTCTTTCTTTTATATTTTCTAAAAGGCGATCGCTGCTCGCTCTCAGCAGTTCATACCAGCCGACACCACAACCATCATATGGGAGGTAAGTCACAGTAGCTCAGCACCTGGAATCCTCGGCCGGTCCGTACTCGGTGCGCACAAGGGAGTCTCGACTAGCGAGAAATTCTCACCCTGCCACTGCCGAATTTCGAACCGTGGATCATTCCAAGTGAAACCCATGTCCCAATGAATGAAACGCAGACTATGTTGGAACTAAAACTTGAGTAAACTTTTTAAAATATTACTCCCCTGTTTTATTTCAAATTTCACTTTTTGATTTTTAATAGTTGACTTGGAAAAATGTTATATCCTTAGCATTTTTCATCGAAAATAAGTTATGAAAATTTGATTTTTTGAAATATATAGAGTAAAGTGCTGAAATGACCATATGTTTCGGTCGAAAGGGCCAATATGACCCTATAAAATTTGAAAGTGCAATTGTAACCCTAATATTGATCGAAAGTGCTAGTAGAACCCTGGAGACCATAATTTGACAGGAATTTTAGGAATTGACTATTTTACCCAAATTTTTAAAAAAAAACAAAAATTCAACTTCATAGAGAAAAAGATCCCCTTTAATGCTATTTCTCACACCAGATCCCTAATATCTGGACGTGTTCTTCAGATCGGGACATGTCCCCCCTGGTCCAGATCGGGACGACCCCTACTTCGTCGTCACCACTCGCCGTGGGCAGAGGGCCAAGGGCGGAGGACCGCGGGAGGAGGGTTGTGGGAGGAGGGTGGGCCGAGGACAAGGATTTGATTAGTTCTCCCAGAAGTGTGAACCGATCTTCCAAGTCCAGCTTATTATTCTAAGGCAACATCCACCTTTCATATCATTTTCCGTCGGTAGAAGGCTTCTTCACTTTCATCCCTTGAGCAGGTCGGATTGCCTAGTTTTTCTATTTGCTATTTTTATAGCTTATAAATGTAATTGTACCGTGTTTGGATGTGAAGAAAATGTTGGGTTTGAATTGGGATTGGGAGAGTGAACTAACTCGGTTTATGGCTTTCGGGCGGAGATGCGGGAATAGGTGGTGCTACTTGGGTTTACAGGGAAGATGGTGGCGGTGGTGTTGTGCAGGCGGCAAGCGGTGGGTCGGAGTTTTTTCTGGTGCGGTGGCTAGAGGTAGAGGTTTTACGATCAT